>JBBPKK010000159.1:0-45312 GCA_038089215.1 Tylopilus vinaceipallidus
TTTGGGCCCTGTGTGTTCGCATCCCATGCGCTTGGACGTGTCCCGGTGCGGTGTGGGTCTTTGCTGACTTAAACGATGGCTGTTCGTGGGCCGCATGGACCAAGCTCCGGCGAGCATATAAACAGCACGCACTGGCATTAATCTGCCCTCTTCCGATAAGGAAAACGAGCACTTCCACTTTACCTGATCAATTAGTTTCGTCACCGAATATGTATTCCGTGAGTAATATTCCTCCTATCAAAAGCGTTGCTTGTTGATGGAAGCAAGTCAGAGCAACCATCGTGATATCGATCGCAAACAATGGACATTGAGGAATAGTCCAAAAGATGATTATGGCTCCTATATATTGCTCGCCCACCATCTCGGCTGCCCACGTCAACCAACGCCCTTCATGAACCCGTTGCAGAATCAAGCCCATCAATGACGTCGCGCACGATGAACCTCAGGATGGGGGCAGTCTCTTTGTCCACGTCCGTGGTCCTCAGTCATGGCGCGAGAGCGTTTGGGTCAATAAAGACCGAGTGGCGGCATCGTCCAGGACAAGCGCCACATCCATAATTCACTTCGTACGCAAGGAACGAGGGACCCTACACTGCTTGAGAGGTGTTCACTACTATGGGCTTATTGGACATTCGGTAGATGTTGCGATGGATCGCCGGGTACGTGTCCTGACCAATACGCGCTTCGCGGAGCGGGATATCTGCCACCGTAGGATCGGTGTCCAGTGCTAGGACGAGACTCGAGTACAGCAAGATCTAGATCAGTCGGTCCTCGGCCAAGAATGCTAAGGAGCGTACATCAGAATGGGACATGGTACGAAGGCAGTGGTCTCTGTGTCGTTGTTCGCTTGTGCTTGCATTGTTTATTGAGTAACCATTCGGTCGCATGATGTCGCGTGCAAATTGTTTGTTTCTCGTACTGGGACGATGTCCATGTGTCAGGTATTGCGTTCCTTCGATTATCGCCTCTAGGTCGAAAAAAATTGTAACCAAGATAACTAGGGGCCTTATCCAGGGGAATTTTCTCTGGTCTCAAGGGCTGGGAATGTCAGGATAGAATGTGCAATGCCACACGCAAATCAACAAGGTCAGTACACACCTCCCCAGTATCCCCCACACAGTCCAGCTGGTTGCATCGGGCAGGGACAGGTGGAGCTCGTCGAATCGATGGTCGTTCCCTGGGCGAACAGGGCAAGATAAAGGGCGAAAGGGGAGACGATCGTCTCAGTAAGGGGGCCGGGACAGGCCATCATAACTATCGATTACAAGACTGGATAGCCTCGGGCTGGGCTGAGTTGCTTACATGTCGCACTCGCTGTTTTCGTGCCACGCATGCGCAATTGTCGGTCAATCGACACCCAGGGCCGCACGGGGCCGTGCCAGCACTTTGACGTTTTACTTCCGGTGAGGGTCCTGCAGAGTGGAATCAACCTGAAAGGCTGACGACAGTCACGACACATATGGCGTTAGCGAGGCTAGAAACCTGAAAATAACATTGCCACGCACCGGCGCACCAGTATCCCTTCCATATCCAACTTGAACCCAAGGCCGGAGTTCCTTTTCGGTGGAGCGGCAACTCACTGATATTTGCCCGTAACTACACTCATATCATATGATCGTCAAGGTTTCTCAGCCGAGTTCCCAAGTGCAATATGTATTACACTATGATCATTTCTACCGCAAATCGTCCTCTCATGGTCTCGCTACGGAGTTAGGTTGCTATGTCTGTTCGGTGACTATTCTGACAACAATTCAGGCTGTCAGTCACGCATTGACATCGCGGCGGCACGTACGCACGCTCTATTTGCAGGGCACTCGATTGAGGTTCACGATAGAACCAGGGTAAGTAGTATCCGCGCAGCGTCCCGTGCGATACTGCTGTCGAATAACTCCGAGTCATCACTAAGCAGCAATATCATTCGGGCGTACGTACTGCACAATCAAACCGCTAGCAATATGGAACGCACCCGTGATATACACTGCCGGTGCCGAGGTCGCGTCTTCACGAAGCCGGCTGTGTACATGCGGACCGTCGTGAATCAGCGCATGTTGTATTTGTTCCTAAGACGGTGCTCATACTAACGATGTCGATGAAAAGTGCAGTTCCCACCATCATAATATAAATATCCAATTGTCGGTGCGTTGCTCGAAGATTGTATCTACTACTATCTACTACAAAATGTGCGTGTTGTTGGCGGAGACCAAGGGTCAAAAGTGAGTACGAACGGAAGAGTGAAGACGAGGATCGTGACTACTACCCGAGACACATCGAGGGGAAGACTGGCTGCACAGTGGGGGACGTAGAGGTATGTGTGTACGTACGTTTCGAAACCGACTGACTAGGCGTTCGGCGATCGATGGTAACTATGACAAAACTAACTACTTGTAACTACAGATGAGGACGAGACAACGCACGGACCAGAATAGACGACTGAGAAATGTTATGGTTACTACTACTACGGGGGAAAAAGAATAAAAGAGGGTGAAGTGGCAGACAGCAGATCCAATCGATGGAAGACACGGGAAATAAAGGGAGAGGAGGGCGCGAAATACAAGGTGTCATTTAGCTCGCAAAGGTACATGGGCACGTGGGTCGTGGACGGGGTCATAGAATATTGTCGGGGCATAGGCGATGACCACCCGATTTACACCCCGTATCGTGTCGCAAGTCTGTCTTGGATGGCTGGAGGGAAGCAAGACACTTGAGCCTGCCACCCAGCAACGTCATGGTTCCGGAACCCAGTCAAAAGTTGCTGGAACATTGCATTGAGCTCCGGTGAGGGATTGTTCCATCGGACGATAGCATTACAGAACCATAAGAGACTCTAGAGGCATGGCAAAACGATTGGCCTCTGACAGAGGCGAGGTTAACCTTGGAATGACTGACCTTGGCAATACCAGCGGGGTTTGTTTGCACAAGGGTGCAGAGGCCACGGAAAGCAGAATCCTTCTCTTCGTTGTCACGGATCTCGTACAACGCTTGGCACCATGCTTGAGCAAACTCTGGTAGATGAGGCGCAACAAGCACCGGATGCATAAGACCGATTCGGCCAATCGATACGGCAGCATTCTCGTGAAGGCTTCGGGGTGCCTTGGGGTGCAGTAAAATTGGAATGAGGCGGGCGATCAAGGGGTTCACCCATTGTTGGAACTCGGGATCGTCTATAGAATCAGGAAATGAATAGCTGGGACGTGGATGGGTCCCTGAAAATCCTACCTCGTCCGTAACGCAGTGCAACTTCACCAACAGACCAGGCAGCATTGTTGCATGCGCTGACAAACTCCACTTTTGGCTCGGGATCGAGTTGTTGGATGAGCTCTGCCATAATAGCAGGGAGGTGGGGCCGCAGTAGGGTGAAGCATCCCATCGCCAAATCGCCAACAAGTGCATAAGCCGACTGACGTACAGGTGCTTGAGGGTGCTTCAGGCAAACAGTAAGCAACGTAAGAAGGTTAGGTTGCGTGTGTGAGATGACGGGCTCCAAATTAATGCCCAAACCCTGTGCTAGTCCTGATAGGAGATCTAACGATACGACGAGGAAAGACTTGTCAGGCTCATCCAGATCGGGATTTTGTTGGTACGCTTGGTATTGAAGAAGTGATTGATGGACAATATTAACACATCGTTGGAAAACGAGAGGTGCGTAAGGTGTGAATCCAGGTCCCATAGCAATCGCGACAGAGGAAAGACACTGCAGAACGTTTAAGTACCGGCCACGTCAGACTCGGGGCGTCTTTACCTCAAGCAAAGGGATCAGGTCTTCGTCGTCGTCCTGTAGTTTATTCCACCGTCCGGTGAGTGGGGGCATCAATATCTCAACATATTGGGGATTTGACAATGCACGTCCAACGGCGTCGGCGAGAGTGCCAATCGCATCATACAGAATGAGCATGTTCTTGTGCTGGTACTTCTGGAACGCGAAGACGAGGTTGCGTAAAACTGGCTCGAGGTAGGGGCAAAGTTCTGCGCCAGCATCTTCTTCGAGCGTGGCAAAGGCACTGCAACCAGCCTCCTGTACTCGTTTGTTGTCGTCCAAAACCATGCGGAGAAGCTAGTCAAAATATGAGCCACAAATAAAACGCAATTCCTTTATCATCACGTACGCCTTCCATCGTGGGGATGAAGTACCGATTCTTGTGCTCTTCTGATATCGGCTGTGTGCACCAACTTGCATAACGACCAAGCGTCCAGCATGTGATTGAACGGACGAGAGGCTACGAAAACTAGACGTCAGAGATAAACCGTGTCAGTATATCGGATAACACACCTTAGGATCGTTTAGTGTGTTCAGCAAGTAAGGAATAAGGACTTTCAGATGTTCCTCAATGAAGTCAATACAACCTGATCACCTTGTTAGCGATAAATTAGCCAAGGGCAAGAAACACAACTCGCCTTCAGCCATAGCACCCAACGCTAATATCGCACTCTCTCTTTGTAACCAATCTGAGCTCCATAGCTTGTCTTTCAGCGGCGTGAGGAGGACGTTCATCAGGTCAGCGCCAAACCGGACGGCTAGTACATCCAAGGCAGCAGCAGCACACTTGCGCAGATTCCATTCCGTGGACATTTCATCGGCAAAGTCGTCTTCGTCCAGGTCATAATCATCCTCGTCATCATCTAGCGTTTCCTGACCATACGCCCCGCGTTTGGCCGTGTCTTCGACAGACTCCGCCCCCTCGCGCTCAAGCCCATGGGATTTGCTGCCGTAATGGCGCGGCTTTATGTCAGACTCCTTGTCGGGAACGTTGGTGTCTTCCGTGTCCCCCTCGAGCCAGAGTAGATCGTC
Source organism: Tylopilus vinaceipallidus (assembly GCA_038089215.1). Taxonomy (NCBI): domain Eukaryota; kingdom Fungi; phylum Basidiomycota; class Agaricomycetes; order Boletales; family Boletaceae; genus Tylopilus; species Tylopilus vinaceipallidus. The sequence goes on from JBBPKK010000159.1 coordinate 4,787, forward strand.
TTCGCCATACACCATACAATCGAGGAGCACCGGAGCTACGCGACCAAGTAGAGGATGCAAGAAGGGTGCAAGATCGGGGTCCTCGGCGAAGGTCAACCAAAATTCACAAGCCTCCAATGCGACGCTCTCGTTTTTGTCCTTTGTTGAGTATAGCATGTACTCTGCAACATTCGCCATCTCCGGCATGAGCTTCTCTGGCCGAGCAGCAAGGAGTAATACGAGAGCTTGGCACACATGGCGGCGGACTGACGGTTCCTCGTCCGATGCGCGCTTGAACAGGCATGCGATGAATGTGTCGATGTGGGCGAAGAGCGACTGCGAACTGATCGGAACGAAATATGACAAACAAGCAACGGCGTGGGAGCGCATTTTAGGTGAAGGATGCTCCGATAGCATGAGGAACTTTGGAATCATGAAGTCAAGAGGGCGAGTTCCGTTAATCTCAATGTCCAGTTTCCTTGGGAAATCCTCGCATGCTTTTTCGAAAACACTGAAAGCAGCCTAGGCTCCGAAATTAGTACGTGATTTCAATAATGTGCAAAAGCGAGCGAAAAAAGCGGCAGCAGAGGCCCTGTGAAAACTTCGGAAATGATGCTCGCGAGTGGAGTACCACCAGGGAACAAATGACGGCACACTTGGCAGGGGATTTTCTGAGCGGGTCGTTATACTGCTGCCGAGGCAACGGCACAGAGCCTAGTGCCCTCGGCGCGTAGCGTGACGCGTACATTTGCAATAGTGAAGGGGGGACGCAGGTTACACTGCTCTCGAGAACTCGAAGACTCACCTCTTGATGGTTTGGATCGTCTAGCATAGCGACGAGTTGCTCAAGACAATCGGGCCAATTTTTAGGTTCCAAGACCCCTAGGAAGGCGACAATGTCTTGACCAGCAGCGGTCCGGACCAGGGCAGAAGGATCGTTGAAAGCAGAAAGCACTGCAGCTTTGGCATACTCGGCCACATCGGGGGAAGCCTTGAGGATTAGGTAGGAGTTATTCTTGAGAAGGTAGCCAGCAATTGTCCGAATTTGGTCCTCCTCCTGAGGCAAGGCGGCCAAGATATGAGCCAGATATGCAATGTAGTCTGGTACGCGCGCGAAGTTATTGAGTTTCTAGGTAAAGTGAAGGTGAGGAGGAGGAGATCGGGATATAGAAGGGAGTGGTCCGTACATGAGTGATGGTTCTTTGAACTTTGTTTTGGGTGTCTGTGGAATCGCGTATCGTCTGGAGAATTTCCTGCAATCCCGCAGGCTGAGGAGTCCAAGATGCCATCGCGCACGAGGTTAGACGCGTCGAGGGGGAAAATGTTGGTGCAAACGCGCCGGATGAGAGAGAAAGAGAACGGTCGACTTCTTCAGCCAGGCCGCCCTGCCTCTGTGTACCGATGTTTATCGCCCGTGGGAATTTCATATCTCAGCATCTGTCACGCTGTCACAAAGTCACGCATGTCCTCGAGGCTAGTCGCTTCCTGAACAGTCTTGGTCCAGCCCTGCGCACCCATTACATGGTGCCATCAAACGTTGCAATTGTAAGACCACCGGTCGCTTTCGCATTCCAGGAATCAGATACAGCCGATCACTCTGCCGGATCACCTCGAGCGTCGTCTCTGCACTCCTTAATCTCGTCACATTAACTCCACTCGCTGTATATGAAACGCATCGATGCATCCGTCGCGGTGACTATCGGCAGGCAAATCATAAACTAAAGATAGTGACCCAAAGCCCGGACCCTCGGAATGTGCGATCTCCCCGTAATGCTTGTTCCGACCGGTAATTTTGTCTTCTCAACTTCGGCACTTCGATGGTATCGGGTCTATCATGAGGAAGAGCATACGTAAAGCAACGGAAGCGCGGCCCATCTTGCCGGCAATCTATCATGCACAAGGTCCGGAATTACCTTTGGGCGTGATCCATGACCTTTCTTACGAGCCACATCTTCGTCGGAGACCAACCTACCTTGTGGTATGATATCACCCAGGTCCATCTCACATGTACTCGTGGTTTCGGGCGGGTAAAACACCGAACTAAATACACGGCACCTATCCCACATCTCGTTTCATTCGGTATAATGATCACCCGAAGGCGACACGCTGATCTTCTCGATGATCGTCTTCACCCTCTCATACACAGCAAAGACGATGGCTTGCCCAGGCGCAACACGGAGAACTCGCGGCGTGATCCCCCTGTAAAACGACGTGACGCCCTCTTTGCGCCACATGTCCTTTGAAATGACCGATATCCGCTGGAATGCTGTGATTTCTGGCGCCCATATCGTTTTTTGCAAGCCTTTGCCGAAAAAAGTGAGTACCCCCCATCACCGCCATCCCCACAAAAACTCACGTGTCTTGATGGTGTCGATGGGGGCATTGGAGAACGGACCCATGGCCCCGGATATCAGTCCGATTACCATGTGCTGGTACGACGGGAGTTCAGCCAGATCAGGCTGGTATCGATGCGCCAATCTCTTCAACTCTTGGTACACCGTGAAATTTGCACCTGACGAATTCCGTCACAGCGCTCGGTTAGCCGACACACCCATGCGACCACCATTCAACGCTCCAATCAAACACTCACCCTGGTTAGTCGCTTGACGTAGTGCGGTGAGCGTAACACCTCTATAGAGGGTCGATACTCCTTCCTCGCGGATGATCGTGTACACCGCGTGCGCGGCGTTACGGTACCGTGGCGTTTCGAGCGGATCAACGAGCGAATGCTGTTGAGCCTGTAATCGGATCTTGACCACTTCCATGGGACAGACGACGGCGATCGCTTCTGTTGTTCCCGCAGCAAGGCCGGCTGTTCGCCAACAAATAGCAAGCGTAAGAACTGCGCTCGGGCACGAGCAGGGGACATACCGATGAAAATATTACCAACACTTGTCTCCCCCGTGGCTTTGTCCGCTAACCATCCTTTATATGTCTCGAAGCTCGCGAAACGAATGGCCATCTTCGGGACGATCCCAGACAAGACCGCACCGAGCCCCTTGTACAATGCAAGCGGCGTTTCGCGCTGCACGATGCGGATGCCGGTCGCGATCACGCCGCGTGGTTTCGTCTGCCCGCAGCCTCCTATCCTTGAGCGTGTGGCTTGCGATGGGCAACACACGGAACACGTACCCCGGGTGCCCTGCCCATCTTGGAGAGCTGCATGCGCACCTTGATGGTGTCGAGCGGCTGGCAGCACAACTAGCGGATGAGCAAGTGTGAGGATGCGTTGTTGGATATCAGTGCAATGGATGTACCGCTTCCATCGCTCCTGCGATTCCACCAGCGGTGATGTGGGTCGCAAATCCAACTGGCTTCTTCTCGTTTCGTGACATTGTGCGAGCAAGCGAATGTAATGTGGGGGTGCGAACAGGGGGTTTAAGCAGGGAGATTTGGGAGAGCTACTTGTATCAATAACCACAGCGGTTGCCCCTCATGATTTCTTGCCTGCCATATGGTGGAATTCAATTGGCTCCGGGCTGGCCCCGGGTCGGGGCGGATTTAACATGTGAATTTGTTGCACCACCGCGTTACCTCCATCGTTCACTGAACTATTGGTGTGTCTTGCACTTCCGCACTTTGTCCGCTACAAGTAGTCTGGCGACTGGCCTGTCTGTGAGGCAAGTCATCGACAGACGGTCTGATGCAACTGGTCGCGGTCTAGCAGGCTGCGCGGACACGTGATTTTCAGCCGATTGCAGGAATCAAATTTGGGAGAAGAAAAGACGATATTCTGCTAGCGATCAATAGTTATCATCAGCTTCAAGTTGAATCACCTACGTCTCGCGATGTCGTTGACTCGTGCAGGCGATCCCCGAGTCTCGGTACATGTGATCAAAGATTTTTCCCATCAATTAACCAACGATAAACGACCCATCAAGCAACTCTTAACTTTCGATGAAAAGGATGGGAAGGACACTCGGCAAGCGTGGTTCTTGGTATGCCTCCTCGCCGACTCGACGATCGTTTCACGTGTGTTCTTCAGTGTCAGGCTTCCCCTGCAGTCCTTAATGACATGATAGCATAATTACAGCCAGCACGAAGACAATGCCATATGGCTGGACGGCAAATGCCATTGCGCCATGGCGGCGGCGGCAGCGTTGGCTTATGTAAAGGGGAAACACCCATGGTAAGGACAACGACAGCGCAGGGAGGGCAGTCACCGGTCACAGTACTGCACCCATCCCACTACCTCCTAGTCCCATGTCACGGCACAAGGCAGCCAAAAGTGGTAGCACCGTCATCACAACCGCAATGGCATCCCACAGCCACGAGGACGCGGATGCGCACAGGTAGCCGACGTCACACGCCTCTGGTACGACCATGGCGCACGCGTGGCAATACCTCCACACGACGACGATAATGCGCTGGGGTGGCTAGCGCTGCTTGCCACGAGCCTGAGGTTACACAAGAATGACCAAACTAAAAATGGCGATTGATATTAGACGCGTGAATTACCTTGCAAGGCTTCAGAACGGGTAGTCATTTCAAGGACCTACATAGATCCGCCAGACACGATAGTGCCATAGCTAATCATGAACTAGGTCATGATCCAGTCATGGTACTGCCACCACATCCGTTTCCCTGCCAGTCTTTTTTTTGTGCCGCCGCTTTCGCTTCTTCCGCACATCATCATCCAATTTTTTCTCTTCGTCGGACAGGGGTGCATAGGATTGCGAGACAGCCTCGGGACCATGCTTCCGCTTTTTGCCTGCAACCTCTGGGATGGGCTGGACACCGTTGTCGATCACATCACCCTCCTCAATATCCTTTGCGTCTTGGGTCGCTTTCAGCTTTGCGCGCTCCTTCTTCCCCTTCCGCTTCTTCTTCTCTCCTTGCACCGCGATAGCTCTGTTCGTCCGTCCGTCAAGTGACCAGGCACCCTCGTATCGCAAGCCCATACGAGAATGCAGATTGTCGCGAAACTCTTTCAAACGTTGAGCACGCTTTGGATCCCAGTCTTTTTTTGCTGCTATCAAGGTTTAACAATTGCCATGACGAACATTGAAGTATTTTGCCAACCTTTGTCAACACGATATGGGGCCATCTTCCTGAGTCCAACGTACGAATTCAGCTCTGCATCCGTTGCGAGCAGAATCTCCGTCGGCGTGAGGCCATAGTTTTCAGCAGCCGTCGAAGTGTAATGGAATCGCGTGGGCATGTGAGAGGCCTGTAAGGTTTGCATGTAAAACATCACCCGTCTGCAAATCAAGAAGACTTACTATACCACTGAAGCCGAGTCGGTTCATCACTTCGTTCATGTACCCGTCTACTTTGCGCTTTCGTTCTTCTTCGGTGCCTCTCCATTCCTCATCGTTGTCATCCCAACCGTTCCAATCCGCCTCCAAGTCTGCGTCCATCTCTTCCACATCCACCCCAACATCCTTTTCCGCCTCGTGGCTCTTCTTCCTATCTTTCTTCCTTTGGTTTTTCAACTCTGCTTTTGATTTGGTATTCATGGGTGGAGCGATGTCGTCAATGTTGATATCATCGTCCCAGATGGGTTTGTCTGCATCGCCATCGTCGGCTATACTTGCGTCAGTCAAATGGGCGTGGATATAAACAGCTGCCTTTTACCGATGTCGACCTCACCACCATACAGTTCCGCCATCTGCTCATCGTGCTTTGAGGGGTCCCAGTCGGCATCTAGATCGAGGTGGGCGAGAGCTATACAGTGTTTGGGTCAACGACGTGTAGTCAGTGATCAGGGGGTGGCACGTTGACTGTCTGTGAAATTACCTTCATCCCCGATACCACCTTCCGAACTAACCATCTCGAGCTTTCGGCGTAGTTCCTTAGCTTTGAGTGTTTTCAGTCGTGCTAGCTCATCCTTTTTCCGTTGCTTTTTCGACTTCTTTTGGTTAGATGAATCTTCTCCGATTACCGAAGCGTTCTCATCGGCAACTGCAGCTTCGACCAAAGCACGCTCTCGTCTAATTTCTTCTCTGCGAGATTCGAAGAGAGCCTGTTTCTCCACGGTTTGTCGCTCCTTCTTCCGCGCACGAGCCTCCTTCCGAGTAGCAGATTCGCGTCGGACTGACGAGACACTACGAGGATGAGATGCAATGAGCGCACCACCTCTGTATCATCATTGTCAGTAAATGTTGGAAAGCCATGGCGCGAGGGCGGACTCGAAGAGACCCATTCCCGACCCAGCACTCACGATTCTTCGAATCTGAAGTTGTACGATGTCTCGAATGCGTCTGCGAGGTCATCGAACGACTCGTCGTCCGAGAGCGTCACACCCTGTGCTTCTTCTAGCCTACCGTTCGAGGAGGGGTCTGCACCTTCAGCGACACCGGGGTTAACTTGGGATTTGTTTGACATTCGCATGGACTGATTTGATGATGATTCGATGATTTCGTTGTACGTGGGTACACGCCGGTCCGAGCGGTCCATCCAACCCCGGTTGAAAATGTAGCTGTGTGAAGCATGAATTAATCTCGCAAACATTAAGAAAGGGAGAAACACATACTTCATTAGAAAGTTTTGATCGGCTTCCTCCGTCGGCTTCTTGGCTCGTTTCTTCGCAGTCCTCTTGTCTTGCACCTCACCGTCTTCCTGACTTGTCCCTTTTTCCTTCCCTCGCTCTTTTTTGCCCTTCTTTTGTTTATCACCGTTCGCAACTGTTTCAGCATCCTCTGAGGCATCACCCGTTTTGTTCGTTCCCACGGTGACGAGATCGTGAAGGTTCTCGCCCACCTCCCGCTCTAAGAACACCCTGTATTCTTCTTCCTCCAACTCGATCTCGTCACGTGTGCGCGAGCGTGGTACAAGGAGATCCTCCACGTCCCCTGATGCTAAATAGTCCGGGTCGATCAGTGGCAATCTTCATATATGAACGTGTAGCGAAAACTACCTTGAGAGTCAGAATCGATTGCTTCACGAAACGCTGCGCGAGTTTCGGAGCGAAGGCGTGCTTGTTCCTCGGTGTGTGTCAATGGGCGGGGTGCAGGACTCGGGGCACGTGAGTGAGTGTCGACGTCTGCGAGGGCAGATGCGAGAGCAGCTTCGCGGATCGTCAACGGCTTCGACTAGTGCGATACATGTCAGAGTGAACGAAGACCGTAGACGAGTGCAAAGGTCGATGGTGCACACCTTTTCTTTCGACCTGGCCTTTGCTGCCGGCGCCCTGCCCTGGGTTTGTGTGTGCTCCTCTGCATGAACCAGTAAGTCTCGACCCGAGAGACAAGGCCGAGGGTCTTGAGAGACGTGTGTGCGTCTCTCAATCAGAATGCACACCTTCGAACACTTGTCTGCCATCTTCATAGATTGCCGGGTCCTTCTTCCTAATCCGCGCCAAGGTGCGCAAAATGGCCGCGTCCACAGCGGGCGTGAGCTCTGCCCCATCCGTGTCTTCCTCCGTGTCTTCCGAATCCTCCGAATCCCCTGCGTCCGACCCCGAATGGTCGGACCCATACTTTTCCCTCACTGCACTGCACGTCAGCATGCGAAAGGGAGACCGACGCAGAGATCGACGCACGCTTTTCGAGCTCCTCTCGCTCTTTCTTGTATTCAAACGCTTTGGCATAATGGTCGTTGATCGTGAGGGTGTGTAGGTCGGAGTCGGAGTCGGACAGCATGAGGGACAACACGGAGGAAGAAACACGTGATCGAGCGGTTGTTTGCGGTTGTTAGGATCGCAAGGGGCGTGCCTGCCAAGGTGGGAGGCTGTGACCCTAACCCTAATACTCCGACGCTGTCTGTCTGAGGCGACGCCAGAGTTGTCGAGAAAGAGGCTTGGCCGACGTGCCAGGTGACAGACAGCGCGTCTCACGTAAGACGATACGGCTCCCCGGGAACAGTAGACGGATCAAATTCATGTCCTCCTCCCCAAAGACAGTTCAGGAAGCCAAGGTTGGTCAGCCTTGCCAACGCCCCGTGCGTGACCGCTCATCGCCCACAGTCCATCTACGATCGCGCCACCAAATTAGAGTTTGCCCAGGACTTCTCGGCCGCATTCCGTCTCTACCTCGAGGCCACCGAGGCCTTCCTCCATCTCTCACGCTCCGCTCCCGCCTCCACCACGTTCCAGGCACAGTGCAAGGCAAATGCCCTAAAGGCCGTCGAGCGCGCGGAGAAGATAAAGAAAGCCAGCAAGATCCCGGGCGCACAGATTGGCCTCGTTACCACCCCCATCGACCCCTTTGGTCCCGGTCAGCAATCTCCCCCCTGCACATCTTCTCACTCAGCGTCCCGCAGATCACCAAGCCTACGTACTTCGGAAGTCGTCCACCATCAATGACATCCGTTATCCTCTTTGGAACGATCCCGTCTCCCCACCATCGAGCGCCACCTATTACGCGTACGTTATGCTCACCCTTGATCAACCCGCATCTTGTGAACCGTTGGGGCGTCAGCGATCCGCATGGCCAGCCAACAGTCCCTTCGTCCAAGATCGGCGCCGTAGCCATTACGTGGAAAAGACTCCCCCGCGACTCCATCGTTTCCCAGCAGCTCTCCTTGAGCCTCACACCTGCCGACGTAGATCAAAACATCATCGACGATTGCTCGGTTTGCGCCTCCGTCGCCGTTTCTGTTCAGCACAACCAAAGATTCAACTCAGGGGTGCGTTTCCTTCCTTCCTCGACTGCGGCGGCGTTCTTGGACTATGCCCTGTGGTCCAGATTCATCCCCTTTGTTCCTGAGCATCTTGAAAATATCACAAATGTCAGAGATACTAATGTCTTTCTACTTCAGCTGCTGTTCTCATCTCTCGTTCCCGGAAATCAGCCAGGGAGATATGATCTCAAAGCGTATCTCAATGGTGACTGTAGACGAGTACGTAAACCCCTTTCTGATCATTGAGCCATGCAAATCAATGTACTTCACAGATATGTGAGTAATTACTGGACGTAGCATTCGTTTCTTATGTCTTTCAACTGCCGTTCTACTTCACCATTGACACTGAAAGCCATTGATGACCTGCTTCCCTTCGATGAATCCGAGCGCCCCATAGGAATCTCGTCAGGACGAAAAGCAGTTGCATGGCCAGCCCTGATCGAGAAGGCCGTATGTCATCATCGTGCTCAGCTAATGTGCCGTCAAGTTGACGTTACTACACTAGTATATGAAACTAATGGGAGGATATGATTTTCCTGGGTCGTGAGTGATGCATGTGGTTTTTCTCATCCCCTTTCACTCACGTGGCTTTCGCGTGTGATTTGCTTGTGCTTGACAACAGGAATTCTTCCATCGATCTACGGTACGTGTGTGACCGCTCCACTGTTGTTCGCGTCCTGCGTAATTTAACATTATTCTGGTCTAGGGTATTGGCCGGGTGGATACCAGAGCATATTGTGCTACAAAGGTACTGCTCGTCGCGCGAGTCTGAAAACACCTTGAATACCTGACTTTCTTATTTTTGTCTTCCTCTTGGCTGCGGTCACTCCTCCGGTGCTACTGGAATTTGCAGTACCTCATTTGAAAAGGAGAGGACGTGGGAAAGAATAATAAATGGGTTTCGGAAAGGTGAATCCATGGTGGCCTCGTTTGTGGCGAATTGTCCTGACCAAGTTTTTGACAAGGTCACTGCGTACTCACTGCAGGCACGGACACAAAAACAATACTGAAAATTCAAGGGGTGAAGTTACTACCCTCGCACGATTATGCTGTCGTCGGTGAGTTGGGGGAATTCTTCCATACGGGATCATCCCTCTGCTGCTGGCTTACCTTTGGCTTCGCTCAGACATTCGAGAAGCGCAGAGGGAGCGGTGGTTAACGCTGATAGATTCGAGGGTACCTGCGACGGACCCATTTACTCCAACCGGGCGCCACAACAGAAGCTCGAGCGATTTGCGTGAGTGCTGGTGGTGGAATGTCCCAACTTACCAACAGACCACTTGACTAGGCATGCTCTGTATACGCTGGGATGATATATGCGCAACGTTCGAGGGTGTATATGCGTCTTGGAATCCAGACCTCTTTCAGCCTGGTCCTATTCTCCACGAGCAAGTCTTTTTCTTGTGTCTATCATCGGTTACAGTAATGATTCGATCATCGAAACACAGGGTATGGAAAGAAGCCAACGCGACAGACAAAGTGCAAGGTAACTCTTCTTTCGTGTCCGGCGAACGTTCCATTGAGAACAATATGGTCGGCTTCTAGCATCTGTGCGCCACCTACGGTTGCTTTTTGAGCTCCAGAATTTCTCAAATGAGGATGGTGACCCACTTGACATGCGGAAAGACATTTGGGTCCTCCTGACGAGACATTTATGTCATACTCACAGGGGAGCCGAGTACATCTCCTTGACCGTACATCCAGAATCAGACGAAGACGACTGGAAGGATGTATGGACGAAGACTGGGGTTGCGGATGTGAAGGTAAAAGCGATGTCTATCTGGACCGTCAATGTGACTCATATTTCGTAGGGCTCATACACCACATCGCCGTATGTGATGGTGAGGACGAAAATCGGAGAGGAATCTTCAACCTTGCGAAGCACATCTCTGTCGATTTCGAAACTCCCAAGGAAGATTTCGGGTGCTCTCTCCGTTCTTGCAAGCTACGACGGTCCATTCGACGACGTCTTCTTCAGCCTCAACGTGTTCTGTGGTGCGGGCGTGAAAGCGTGGTGGGACCAAGACGCGGGGATAGGAGATTTCATCGGTCCTCGAGGCGGTGGATTCTGCGCCCAAGTGTGTCTCGACGTTGACGCGCTGTCGCGTATACGAATGCTCAGTGTTTTGACAGGTCGACGGTACGCTCACAACCAAAAATGCAGGCGGGAACCATACGCATCCCACTTATATGCTTAATCCCCAATGGCACCTTCGTATCTATAACGACAGCACTGGCTCGAGTGAGCAAGGTATATTCGCATCGACTAGAAATGCATCGCCCTTGAGGGGGCTCGTGGGGAGTTCGAGGATGGTGGATACGCTCGGAAAGAGAAAGACGGGGCAAAAGTCTATCGTGGTACTGAGTGCACAGGGCCCCCGAGAGATGCCACTGAATGTGACTGCGGTCTGGTCTTCAGGCGAGCGGATAATCGAGTGAGCACGGCGTTTTGTTCTCTGTCTTCTGTTTGGATCGTGATGCTGCCTCAGATTAGCACAAAAGGAAGTAGCTACTTCCTCTGGGGCATATACATATGGCCGAGCGAGGGCAGCGGCAGAGATGGCTCGTGAGTGCCAAGTGTTCCTGCTTCTCGGGCCGAGTTCATGTGCCGAGCAGCGGGTGACTACACCGTGATACTTTCCACGTTCGAGCCTCAAACTCAACTCGGGCAGTTTACGCTCAAAATTGAAAGCTCACGCCAATTCGATCTCGAGTCCATCCCGCAAGAAGGGGCAGGAATGTATGTGAGGGTATCCAAAGGCGAGTGGTACGTCATCGATGATAATCCTGTCGACGAATTGGAGAAACGCTGATGTCCGACGAGGTCCGGACGAAGTGCCGCTGGTGGGCCAAGTAATGGGCGGTATTATTCGAATCCGATCTACGAGGTCCAGCTCTCGTCGAGTGCAAAGCTTGGGTATGTTGGCTTCCTCTCGCACACTGATACACGCCAACCCCTGCCAGTGCCCGCCTACATCTTACCTCGCCCGCACCCGCTGCCGCGCTCAATCTTTCCCTCTTTTCCGCATCGTACCCAACAGCAGAAACGCCGACCCTCGACCGGCCCTTGACTTCCTCAGGTCCTTACAGCGACGCGTTAGCTGGCGTTTGCATCCCCGTTCGCATGCTAAGCCCGGGAAAATATTGGCTTGTCCCATCGACGTTTTCTGCGGGAGTGCGGGCTTCATTCCGTTTGATTGTGTATTGCTCCGACGCAAGTTGCGTCGTTTCCAGCCGGGAGTCGTGACCCTACGTGGTGGCGGGATTGCATCGACGCTGGCCGTTTTTCTCACGACGACACTAGTACTTATTGTATCGTATTTTCGGTATTCGCCTGAGGGCCGAACTGAAGAATGGCCCGTTCACCAGAGTAAAGTCTAGCAGAGGGTTGGCGAGCAGGGATTGGAGAAGGGCGAGAGAAGGAAATCGTTGACACGCTTGAGCGTCGTGCGAGAGGGATTTGCCCGTGGGTAACTGGATATGATCCACTGAAGGCGCGTTTTGAGCACGTCTTTGGCTGCATCAGGCAAGTGAGCCGGCGAGATGAATCAATTCCGAATCCAACGAGACTTACATAGTTGGTTTCGCGCATGACCTTGAGAGCAAAGGGAGCCGTCAGGACAGAAAAAGAGCGCCAAGGCAGCGAGAGCGACGCCGACGCTCGTGTCGGTCCCGGTGGCACACGCGATACAGATGGTGCGACCGTGCTGGAGGTGATTCCAGACGAAGGGCATCGACCGCGGCAGGACGGCAGTGAGAAAGTGGTGTTGGCCTCTCTTGCCCTGGGGCGTCTGAAGGTATAGCACCCTACAAGGCTCTTCCTGCCGGCTCAGGATGCCTACGGTGTCTGGGAGACAGTTCCGGTCATCAGGCACGAGACACAGGAAGGCGACGTCTGGGTAGTCTTGGAGGAGGTGAGATCGTCGTAGCGAAGCGACGCTGCAGATCGAGATGCGTTCCGCGACGTGTTGAATCGGAGTGCCGCACAGGGGTTGGGCGGAGTCCGTGGCATCATCGACACCAGAGGTCGACGCGAGCGACCGGACGAGGTCTGGCAGGTCGGAGGAGTCGGCTGCCAAGATCTGGTCGTGGTGCTTCCAGTACAACGTCGGCGTGAGACTCTGTGGCGAACGGTGACAATAGTTTGTCAGCCAAAAGTCCGTGAGCGCTGAAATGGAACGAAGTACCGACCATGCTCCAGAGTTCGTGATCGTCCCCAGACCCTTGGATGTAGGCGAACCCCGACGCCCGGCGTTCCATGCCGTCCATAACTTGCTTGGAGGCAGATACGCACACGACGGGGTAGAACGCGCCATCAGGCAATCCCGGAAAAGTGGGCAACACGGTCGTGGCAGGCGTGATCCATATCGGCCGAAGCGGACGGTCCAACAGTGGCAACTGATATGAAGACGCCTGACGGAGGATGAGCATTCCGAGCGATAAACGAGGCGCCCGGAAGAATGTACCACGAGCTCGGAGGCCCATCCGTCGAGTTTAGCCTCGATCTGGCTGTGCTCTTGTGGACTGACACTTCCCGGCGGTGTGTAGAGCGCAACGCTCCAGGCAGGAAAGCGCGGTTCGGCGGCTCTCTTGAGGATCGCGCGATTGATGACGGCGCACCATATTGGGACGGTCTTGGACAACGCGTCTGGGATGCGTTTCCCGGCCCTGGTGGAATCCACTAAAACGAGGCTGTTGCGTAGGACGATATTCCGGGGAGCCGACGTGTCACGCCCGGGCAATGTGGGGGCGAAAACACCGACTTACCCCGCATGTTCCGCGATGAGGGAGAGAATATGGAGGTTGGGTCTGCGAAGATTAAAGCTCCAGTTATTCATATGCCCGTCCGTCGATTTAAAGTAGGCACGCTCTGTGGAAGCCTGGCAACGAATTAGAGACAAGGCCAGCATGAAGGAACGACCTGAAACGCACGATCTTCGGATCCGCATACCAGGCGCCGCAGCGCATATTGGCTGTGGGTGTGCATCAGCCGGAGATATCAGCATCGGCACGCAGAGGATCGTACGGAGCAACGGATAAGCGGGGTAGTGATCGTGGACCTGTGCGACAAAGGCTGCATCCTCAGCAACCGAGTGAATGCGATTGAATATGGAGTGCGACTCTCTGCGGAGCTCTGCGAGGGCGACTGCAGTGGGGTGCTTTGTATCCATGGCTGGTTAGCGCCTTGGCAGCGTGAAAAGGCCCGTCGCCACGAATGTCAAAACACGTAATGGACGGCCGGTCGTCGAGAACGATGACGGTACATCGCCAAACCCCCAGTCATTCTTTTTGCTTGCTCCTCCTGCCAGGCGACTTATGGCGGTTTCCCTCCGCCCTCTTCGTTCCTTCTCCCTGGCACTCTTACTTGCTTCTCACTTGGCATGCGCGCTCGCCATGCCCGCGCTCGCTGGCAACCAGCTCATGCACGTCAAGGATCCAAACGTCGTCTTCGCCGGTGACAATGGCACCACCGTCGTCTACAGCCCCATCACCGGCCAGCAGATACCTCAGGGCCTCGCTACCGACGGCAGCGGCTCCGGTTTCTCGACGAGTGCCGTCCTCTGGATCGTCTTCTCTTTCGTCGTCGGTGCCCCTCTTCTCTTCGTAGGCTTCCGTGGATGGCGTCTCACGATCGGCGCGGCCGTTGGGTTGGCCGCCGCCCTGGCCTGTAAGCCCTCTCGTTCATGCGCCGTGACGCTGACTTGACGACGCACTCAAGCTTGGGCCGTCGTCGTAAATACCCTGGACAACGTCGGCGTATCCGACGTTGCTTTAACCGTTTGCATTCTCGTTCTGTTCGTCTTGGGCTTTGCTGTCGGCCTTTTGGAGATGACCCGGGTCGTCGGGATACTTGTTCTCGGTGTCTTGGGTGGTCTGGCCATCGGGGTTCGCATCATCCTGATGCGAGGCGGGCTGCTCATTTCGGATCCCGATGCTTTTTTCGCCAACTGGCTTATCATTGGCACATGCGGCATTGCTGGTAGTATCCTCGTCGTCTGGAAGCAGAGATACGGGATAGTACGCTGTCCCGTCAAGCCCCCTTGTGTATCCCTGCTGACAGAATCCCTTCGCAGCTCAATGGATGTGCTTCGGCGGGCTCGTTTTTATGTGGCCTCGGATTCGACCTTGTCATCAACGAACAATCTGGTATAAGTCGCGGGCTTCGCTTCCTCTTCGACAGAAACCGCTATCATGTTTTGGTACGTGTCTTACCATTTTCGTATTATTTAAATTTATCGCAGTCCTGTCGTGCAGGACACCGTGACGAACGGATATGCTCCGCCTATGACGACAGTGATCATTCTCGCGGTATCTCTGGGAGTAACGTACGTCGCTGTGTGCTCGCGTTGGATAGGTGAGATGATTTATCTCGTTTCCTTAGCCCAGCGTTTGCATTTGCGCAATGGAAGGTTTTTAAGCGCCCTTTTGGTGGCACCAAGCACGACACTTTTATCGGATCTCTTTGGGAGTCACAAGAAATGCCCCAAGACGAGGAATCGACACCGGCTCCGCAGCGATCCGTGGATATGCCAGATACGCCAACGACCGAGAAGCCCTCCAAGGTGTCAACTTCAGACAATGCCAAGCAGGGCAGATCAAGTTAGAACGTTTTCACCGCACATCGAACTTTGGATTAGATTTAGTCTCGTATGGACACCATTTGGACGGCCCATCACGACACGATTTACGCGCCAAGCATTCAATTCCTGTAGAGCTGTTATAATTTCCCGACGCTATCGCACATATCGGCTGGGTTACCGTTGCTATTTCAGATCTGACATTCGACCTACCCGCAGTACCTCCGCACTTTACTCATCTGACCCATACATCGAGCATTGGAATATACACATGGTTCTTGCTTCATTGCATGCTCGTCGCGTCAACGGTTGCTTATATAAGATGCACGGCGACAAAGTTGTGACGGACTACGACAGTGCCCTGTAAAAACAATCCAGTTTGTGAATGAGTACGTAGGTATGTTCGGCCTGGGATACTAGCAAGCATTGGGATGTTTTTATCAACGATCCGTGGGTAACAGTAGACTTGTTGACTTCCCGGAGGCAAATTCGATTCCAGAGAATGCCGTGAAACTGACCTCCGACGGGGATCCTGACCAGCTGGATTGGTTGATTACCTTCCATCTAACGCTAAACAGTCATTTCGAGCACCTGGGCCCGTGGATATCAACAACTCCATTCTGATCTTGGAGCAGGCAGCGTGTTTCCCGCAGGCCACGCCTCTCCAGCAATCTCGTGTCCCCGTTATCTTATCGCTTTGGGCGCCCTGGAGACCTTGCGGACGTTGAGAATTCCATCTGGCTGAAAGGAGTTGTTACGTCTCCGAGCGGCGACCCCAACGGGTCAAAATGGTTGAACAACCTCAGGAACCCGTTCCTGCGTCATTTTGAGCACCTCTGTGACCCCACAGACATTGACATTTGCATTTTGGAGGGGGTCATCCGATAGCGATTCCAAAAAGCTATTTGTTTGATCGGCCGTGGTACTTCGCTACTTGGTCGTTACACGCACTTTCGGTGACCTCGCCGGCCTCGACAACTCTACTGCAATGCTCCAGGAACGGCCGCCCGGAACCTCCGCCTGTGGACGTACATTTCACGCTTTGGGCTCCTTTCATTCATGTCGGCAGATGACGCTCGTGTGGGCTCTTTATCCATGCTCTGCGAGAGCTCAATTCGGCAGAACTTGCAACAGGACCCGTGTCACCCGCATCGATTCATCCTCCTCGTGATTCGCGCACTCTGGGTGGGATATCCCAAGGTCCATCAAGGAGACTCTAGCCATCTGCGATGCGAATGATGCTGTTCGGCGTGCATAATTCTCCACCAGTCTAGAGTATAACCCTTCAGTTCCTCCTCTGTCTGCTCTGTCGCCCTGTCCTTGTAAATGGGCTAAAAAAGCGAAACAAAGATCAAGTACGTCGGGGGAGCAGTCTGAATGATCATTGACGTAAAACTGGAGAGCATCCTGATACAAGGTGATGAGTACATTCAGGTGACGATGCAGATCAATGTCTTGACACTGGATAAGGCTCGTAGTGGCCAGGTTGAATAATGCGTCGGAGTGGTCGAAATGGCCTGGGAGACAAATATGGTGTACCCGCCCGAAACATGTGACAGCTTCATCGAGGTCCTTCTTGTTGTGAACCTGGAGATGGCCCTCGAGAGCACGGTGTCTAGCATTTGTGGCCTGTCCATCGCTGCGTGAGGCCAAGACATTGAAGACCAACGGGTTGCTTACAGTGATGACTTCTGTGGTGCTACACATCCGTCGTTCAACGACAACTTTGAGTGGCAAACGCGATGACGAAAGGTCCTTGCATAGGAACCTGATAGCTAGAGAAAATGCAGTAGTGGTCAAGTTATTTACGTTGAAATTCTATCGCACATGTCTCGCACCATTGCCCTGAATTGACGAATCAACACTCCATTTCCGTGCCTTTGCCCTGGCTTGAAGGCAGCATAGACATAGAACGAGATGACAGAAGATTGCTTCCATACTCTTGAAGCTTGATTAGCGGGGAGAGCAGGAATAGGGAAGATGACGACGGACAAGAGGAGATGTTCATCCCATTCTACGACCTTATTGGTAGCCGATGAACGTTTTCACGGTCTTCTTGTCAACTTTTATAGCAACGTAGAAAGTTGTCGGCATACGACGGAGACCAGATAGAAGGTTCGTGGCATGGATATCTGTAGAGGATGTGAGCGGCCCCTACAAGTCTGACATTACTGCGTACACGTTATCGAGACGCACCTGCGTCAAACGAGGGATTTCTTTCTTGGCTGTGTTTCGCCCGGAAGGATAACATAGAAAGATATTTATGGACTTGATCCATGAATGCGAAACGAAGACTGAAAATAGGAGGAGTGCGAGGGAAATTGGTAGAGTTCCGATGGCTCATAGGTAAGGCACAAGCACTCCACAGCTGTAGGGAACGAGTTAGACAGAGAACGGAGTGCTGAGGGCCGGGAGCTTGTTATGCGTTCCCCTCTCGTATACCGAAACCTTGAGGCTCGGTACGAGGACACCATCGACAGCGCGCCAAGGGGTCCGAGGAATGCACAGTCGACCCGACATCATGAATGGGCGTGCCGGCGCTGTGCTCGATTATCCCGAGTACTTGCCCCTGGATCAGCCCGTGTGGGGCGTTAAAGCGCCGACTGGGACATGTGTACTCGTGTGTACACACCGCTCTGCACAACCACCTTCACGATCGCCTCGCGTCCGACGAACGCACTCGACGATGATCTCGCGGTTCGCGCGCACGTTTATCGCCATCACCGTCGCCCTCGTATGTCCCTCCTTCGGGTTTTAGATACGATATCGACTCGCGCACGCTCTGAATCGGTTGCAGCTGCTCCTCGCGACGCTCGCCTTTCTCCACCCGCCCTCGCGAGCATACATGGATCCCTGGACGGGAGAGCTGTTCGGCGAAGGCGGGGTGGAAGGGGACATGCGCGTGCCGATGGTCAATCCGGGCTCGCTGGGGTGGGTAGGCGGGGCCGAGGGCGGGGACGAGAGCAAGGCTGGGTGGGTGGGGGTGTCGGTCAAGGGTGGGGTGATCATGTCCAAGCTCGGGAACGAGACTGCCAAGTGCGTCGTGTCCGCCTCTGGTGTGCCCGGACTGATGGGCGCGTAGAGCCGAGCTCGGCCGAGCGACGTGGAGACTGCTGTACGTCCCTCTCAGTTCCTCGTGTCTTGGTTGTCTCTGATGTGAACGTCGGGTGCCGATGCGGCGACCGATGGTGCTCGAAAGGTAGTCACACGATGACGTTGCGATACCCCGAGGTATGTGTCTTTGTCCTGGATCATATCCGCTCGAGCCGGTCGCCCCTCCCTCACGAATGCACGCTTGTGCTCACTTGCAGAATCCAACCCAAGACGAGCGGGACGCGCTGGAGGCGTATATGTACCTCACCGCGCGTCTATACCCCTGCGGTGAATGTGCCGCCGAGTTTCAGGTGCTGTTGGAGAAGTATCCGCCGCAGGTGTGTGGCACGCGTTGTACGTCTTGCGTCACTCGGACTCACTGCGCTCAGACGGCATCACGATTGTCTGCGAGTCAATGGTACGTCGTCTCAGGGGGGTGCATGATGAGGCTAAGGATGCGCATAGGTTGTGTGCAGTGCACAACGAAGTCAACGTCAGACTCGGCAAGTCACTGTTTGACTGTTCAAAGTTGGACTCCGAGTACGATTGTGGGTGTGGTGACACGCCGTCCACATCAACGACCGCACATGTACGGCCGACGGACAGCTTGGAGGAGGCGGAGTTGATGGATCTGGAGCAGGACATAGCGAGGGACGATGTAACAGGGGTGAGGATGATCAAGGGTGGGCGGCGGTAGAGTGCGGGGTCAGTGGACGCGTTTCTTTCTGGGTGTTGTTGGTGGGTCATGTTGTCCCGTCGGACCTCTGTTACAGCACTAATTCTACCCACAGTTGTCTGTTTGATCGTTGATTTCATTCGTGCGGATACGTTAGTTGTCGAACCTAGTTTATATATTTGATGCGCCCTGTCAGGCCAGGGGCTATCGACTGGCATTTACTGGTAATAATGTCCCCAGGGGAACAGGCGAAGATGTTTGGATGACGACATTCTTCTCGCCGAGACTAACCTGGTGGGGTTAAGTCGGAGGCGGGAAGCGCGCTCGGGAGTATATAATCATGCACCGTTTTACACGATACGTTCATGGTCTCGTCCTTGTTTTTTCTCCTCACCAAGTCGTGTCACCTTTGTGGACCGAGAAACTAGTCAGTGCTACCTGTCTGTCTGTCCGGGGTGCGAATTACACGTGTCACGTCAAAGCGTATGTAGTCCCGTCTTCCTTGCCGTCTTTTCCTCTGTCTCATTCGTACGTGGGAGCGCAACTGTCCGTGTTTCTGCGCTGGCACTCTCCTCCTGGTGCGACGGAGTATCTGTTTCGCTGTTCGAAGGGCCTGGTTCGACTGTATCGGCGAGCCCGACCTGGGTCCGTAAGAAGGCCTCCCATTCTGCTGGCTCTATGGCGTACCCTTCCCGTTCTGGGCTGGGAAAAGAGCCGTCTTTGACTGCCTGGACGTATGCTGCCACACCACGCTCGACCTCCTTTCGAACGTCGGCGAAATGGCGGACGAACCTAGCAAGCAAGACAGCATGAGAAAACGCAGGGGGAGGGTGCTAAATACGCACTTTGCCTTGTGGCCATGCCATGTGCCGAGCATGTCGTCCCACACGAGCACCTGTCCGTTGGTGCCGGGCCCCGCGCCGATGCCGATGGTGGGTATGCGGACAGTGTGGGTGATGTGCTCGCCGAGTTGGCTAGGCATGGCCTCGAGCACGATGGCGAATGCGCCTGCCTGCTCGAGGGCGCGTGCGGCGCGTACGAGGGACACTGCGGATGCGGCCGTGCGGCCCTGTACACGGTATCCCGAGAGAGAGGTGGCGCGTTGTGGGAGAAGGCCGATGTGTGCCATGACGGGTATGCCCATCTGGGTGAGTGCGGTCACGTGTGGGACGAGTTCGTGGCCGCCCTCGAGCTTGACGGCTTCGACGTGGCCCTCTTGGACGAGGCGGACGGCTGCGCGGACGGCGTTGCGTGGGCCGGGTGCATAGGTGCCAAAGGGCATGTCTGCGACGAGGAGCGGGGTGGTTGTGCCGCGTGCGACGGCGCGGCAGTGGTGGAGCATCTCCTCGAGGGTGAGGCGGGTAGTGGAGGGGTAGCCGAGGCAGACCTGTGCAAGGGAGTCGCCGACGAGGGTGATGTCGACGGGGTGCGCGGAGCAAGCCCGGGCGGTGGGGAAGTCGTACGCGGTGAGGACGGAGATCGGGGAGCCGGCAGCACGGAGCTCTGCGAGACGGGCGATCGTCGTCTTCCTGGGGGACGGCGGGGGCGGACGAGCGCTCATGTAGCGTCGGCCGAGGCGCGCGATGGACGACATGGTGTGAGTCGAGAAGGACCCGCCCCGGGATGGATATCCGGCTATCTCGGGCGACACATCCATAACCGGACATGCATCACGTGGTCTTATTGTGCCACCGAGACATTCCCACGGGTTCTTTTTTTGTCAGAGACCCTCATGGCCCGCCGCGACTCGCCCGTGCCAGAGAGCGAGAACGAGGCGGAGAACGACGAGAACACCCCTGTCAACGACGAGAACATCCCCCCGCTCCTCGTCTTCCACACGCCCGCGCTCTCCCGCGACACCCCTCTCCGCGACATCACAGACCAGTTCTTCCACCCGCCCTCGCCCTCGCCCGTCAAGTCAAAGCGTTCCGCACCACACACCATCGAGCCACCCAGACGACCAAAGAAGCCAAGGTCCCTCGCTTACCCTGCTGACCCACCCAACTGGCTCTACTCTCATTCCTCCTCGTCCCTCCCACCCAGCTCCCCGTTCCCACCCTCCACGGGGAACATCGACCATGCCCACAAGACCGACCACAAGACCGCCACCGCGCGCTACGAGTACAACCTCGGAACGCCCTCCAGGGCGTCCGACTCGGACCCGTTTGGGTTCGTTGCCGTCGAGCGTGCGCTCAAGGCCAAACGTGTCGTGCCCACGCAAGTGCCGCGCATCAGCATCGCCAAATCTCCCCCACGCAGCGCCGTCCTTGCTTCCCACCCCCCCGCCTTTGCCTCGTTTACACAGCTCGAGGCACCAATGCCGACCAACAACGAGGACATCGAGGGCCTGTATGCGGATGAGCCCATGGCCGGGCCGTCGCACGTACACGTCCCGGTGGCACCCTTGTTGATGATGAGTAGTGATCAGCCGTTTGCCGACGTCGATGTGGCAGCTTTACAACCTACGTTTCCAGATCCTCTCCGCACACCGCGGAAACGCAAGCGGCATACCTCTTTGACGGCTGACGGAAATCGGGATCCAGACGAGGAGGGGTCGGATGCGCCCTCGAGCCCGTCCCCTGTCAAGGTCTCAGTGGACACGCGACATCGTCGTTCGAGTCCCATCCGGCCGAGTGACACACCCGTACTGAAACTCACCCGTGCCCAAACGAGGGCAGCAGGTGCAGGTGCCATCAAGCCATCTCACAAGCAGCCCCCTCGGACAAAACGCGTCAGGTCCTCGCATCAGCATATTCCCACCCCCTCCTCCACGCCCGTCTCCATGCATCGGAGCTCAAGGCAATCGACTGCCCCCCCAACGCCCGTCCCACGTAGGCGGAGTACGCGCCAAGCTGCAGTAGGAGCAAGAGTAAGGCTAAAGGGTACGACCACGACGAGCGACGAAGAGAATGATGGTCGGATGAGGCTCCGTTCAAGGAGTGCAAAGGTGAATGTGGAGACCAAGAGCACCAAGCCAAGTACTCGGGCCAAGCCACCGCCGAAAACTAAGTCGGCATCCGCGACCCAAAAATCCGTGATCGTGACGACGAAACCAGCACGTGGTCGGCCCAAGAGAAAACCCAGTACAAGGGATACCAAAAGCACCAAGAGGAAAGGAAAAACACGTCCCCTAGAGAACGTATTGGACCTTTCTGACGATACGCGAGAAGTATGTGCCTTCAAGGATGCGACCAGTCCGAGATGCTGACGCTGACTTTCAGAAATACGAAAAGGATAGACGAGAGCGTGTAGAGTATTTCAAGCGATTGGAGGGATACCAGATTCAAAAGGAGAACGTGTATGTCGTATGAATCCTTTCCTTTTGTTCTAGGCGCGAGCGTCTAGTTGTTTCCGGCCAGCGAGCCATGAGGTGTATAGGGATACCATCTGTGTGTATTTTCATCGCGATATATTATGGTTTGAGCCTAGCATGACCATGCCCGGTGACCAGTCCGTCTATGAGGCAAGTCGTCGCATTGACTGGCGGCGCTGTCAAAGGGGTGGTGTTGACACCATAATGCCACATGTTTGACAGGATTTCGAAGTTTAATGCACAGGGCGCCGCACACCTCTTGCGCTCTGGCCTGTCTTTCGTGTACTTCCATCAACGAACAGCTCGAATGAGGATGGTGATCCGTGACCAAGCTACTCGGACCGTCGCGCGCCCCTGTGCTTGTTGACCATCAAGAGCAGCCATTCTTAGACCCATACGGGTTTTTTCGCCATCCCAAGGATTGTCAATCTCTCGAACTCGAATCTTGTGAGTATTGGTGAAACAGCAGATGGGATATGTTTATGTAGAAGAGGGTTCCTTGTGAACCCGTTCGCATGTGCACAACCACCCAGGCACCGATCTACACCCGAAGTGCTTAAGCGAACAAGTGCATCTAAGGGACACTGCTGTACAAGGTTTCCCAATCAGAGTCCTCGTTAGGCCCTCGTGTCTGATCGCCAAGCCCGGGTCGCTACAGATACGTGATAACCACCCCATGTCAGAGTACAAAGTATACAGTGCTCAGTGGACACACAGTGGTGCTGATAATCCAAATTCTGCTCAATGGAAGAACCAATTCCAGCGGGACGTACCTCTGGAAAAAAACGGTGGGCTGAACATTTCCACGTCGAATCGTTGTAATCCCTCAGGGACAGAATACTGTTCGCGGTCAAATGAACAGCATATCAACGACACATTTCTCATGTGCCAGTAACCCACAAGCGGCCATGCAGGCTTGAACGTAATGCTCAAATAGTTCGCCTCAGCCTTGCCGTCGTGGTAATTGACGCTGACTCCTCCATCCTGCGGATGACTCGAACTCACCTCCTGTTCGCCCTTTTCTGTTTCGTTGATCTTGCCCAAGGCGCCTCCGTTGATTTAACAGCCTCCAGCTGCCCACCGCCAGATGGGTCCAGTCGCAGCGTGTGGAGCATATTGGGGAATTGTGCGGTGACCTTGTTAATCTGCGTGTGGCATGCTGTCCACCCCGACATTCCCGGCTATGACGAAAAACCCTTTTACATGCGAACGCCATGCATCTTCTTGACGTGTTTCGTCGCTCCAGAGGTGGTGGTTTCATACGCCAGTAAAGAATGGTGCGATGTTCACCGCACGGTCAGGGAATTTCGTGGTATGTGCTCCCTTCGGGATACTGTAGTGAACGTTGTATCTAAATGGGTGGGATCAGTCCAGGGGTATGAGTGGTCCACCACGCACAGCTACTTTGCAGAAATGGGCGGTTTCGTTTACGATGACGACAAGGAGGGCCTGAGAACGATCACCTCGTACGAATTCCTCCGGCTTTGCGAAAAGGGGGAAATTGCGAACCCGTTCGTCACGAAAAGGGACATCAAGGACAAGAGCAAATCCGACGCGCTGGGCAAGCTCATCTTCATGGTTCAGCTCTTCTGGTTCATATTGCAGGTCATTATCCGTGGCTCGCGGGGCCTGGCGGTCACGCTGGTCGAGCTTGACACGGTGTGCATGTCCGCACTTGCACTCATATATATTATCTTCTGGTGGAGCAAGCCCCTTCGCCCCGACGCACCCTATGTTTTCGTTGGGACTCGTGAGGCAAGAATATATCCCAGAGAGAAACTGTATGTGTTTATCCACCAGCATCGCATGAGAGGTGCCAAGGTGACTATATGATGCAGGTCGAAAGCATGGAAGTCGGGGCCGGGTTATTTGCATCAGCTCGTCGCCGGCTCAAAGTCCCTCGTCGTTCGCAAAGCGCGAACGGGCGCCGACGACGAGAAATCGCCCCTAGAGTGCACAAGTGTACGCACCTTTTCAGTTTATGTTCGATCAACGGCTGAGCAATCTTTGAGAAGGCTGATTATTCTCCGAGCCAGCCTGGCAAGCTGAGGGCCATGATTGAAGACCTGAGCCCTGTCGATGTCCAGGTTCGATCATTGTTCCTCACTTGGACGTTACTGGGTGGACTACACCTGATCGCATGGAACTTCGAATTCCGAACGCAAGTCGAAAAGATAATATGGCGTGTCGCGTCGCTCGTCATGGCAGTATCTCCAGTGGTCATGACCGTTATGCCTTGGTTCCAGAGGATTGGCATCTCCGATCATGTGGTGTATGTCCTAGGTACTGCAGGTATCCTGGCCCGGGTACTGCTCGCGGTCTTGATGCTTATCAGTCTTCGCGCATTGCCGTGTTCGGCTTACGATGTTGTTGCCTGGACATCCTATATCCCCCATCTATAGCTTGTGCATTATTGTATGTTGTCATCGTCCGTGACTCCGTGTACTACTAGGTACTCTGTTCTTACGACTTGAATTGGTCATTTTGTGATTTTGGCTCATGCTCCTCACATGATTCCATAATGGGTGTGAAGGCGAGTGCCCGTAGTGATGCTTTTGTGGATCACGCGTTCTCTTGGAAGAAAGCGCGTGGGATGTGATTCAAATTACAAGTGTGCTGCGCCTGCACTAGTTTTTCAGTACCGGCGCTCTACAGTCCCCTACTTTGTGGGTAATGCACGGCGTTGATCGATTTGGACCCGTCAATAGTATCGGCGCGTTTACACCGTCACGTTCCGCTTTATTTGCACACGCTGCACAAGCACGTGTCGAACCAGCCCAGTTCGCGATGAGGACCCGAACTCGACAGGTGCCGAATGGCGACATTCTTCGTTCGAGACAGAAAAACGCTTGGAATGCAGATGGTACTACATGCCGATCGCAGACCAGGCAGAGAAACCACCACCAGAGCTAGCATCCGCAAGTCGAGGTTCGACGAACACGGGCGGGACTCTATATATGGCCTTGTTAGCTGATGATTTTTCAGACATACATGGGGGAGCGGCGAAACATGAGGAATATTCGGTCCTTGCAGGCTTTCGGATGCGACTGCGGACTGTTATCCAGGGTACTCTGTGATAGGTTTACCACCATCCTTCTCAAAGGCGCTGAATTCGCTGGATCTGAGGAAAATAGCGCATTATGGCTCGGAAATCCCGTTATATAGTGCCCTTCGGCTACCTCCAGCACAGAGCTAAGCAAGGCAATGCACAATATACATGATTTCAACCGACGCCGCTCGCCATCATAAGTCGCTTCAAAGGCGGACATCAGATCTAGACGCGGCTAAGCTCCTTTCCGCAGATCTCCATTTGATTGTCTACTCGAAAGTGAAGACCAGGAGCGGTTATCTGATCGACGCCTGCTGCACTTGCTGTAGGACAGTCAGGGACGTTCCGTTGGCATCCTGGTCAGAGATGCTATGAGTCCGACGGATTCAAGGAAGCCGATACTTGTTCCGTCCTGAAGATTCCATCCTTCGTCCCTCTATGGTTTGGGCGCCGTGACGACCAATGCAATGCATGTCAACTCGTACGTGGTTCTGCGTTTTATCCGATACCTGTGCTAAATCCATTATAAATTCGGCCGTCTAACATTCTAGTCTGAGCGTCATCCCGCTAAGTAACCCACTTGGAAGGTCTGTCTGTCGAGTCGGAACCTCGGAAACGTATGGCTGATATTTGTCTGTCATGGACCATTGTTCGACCGTTCATCAGATGGTATTCTCCTACTGGCACACTACTTCCGAAGAAGCCAGTACCACTCGGACGCCTCAAGACGTCGTCCCGCTAGTGGAGAAAACTAACCGCGCGTTGCTCGGTATTGTCCGGGACAACTTGAACACACAGTGTGCATCTCAAGCACCATTTCTTACCGGGTTTCGCGATGCCATCTCAGTACATGGTGGTCATGACATTGAAGATGCCGCGTTGCTCGCGGACTTTTGGGCCCACGTTCCGCTGACCACTTACGACGCGTACAAGCCGTTCATCGACAAGTTTGATGCAGCACCTTGCAAACTGGAGGATGTCGAGAATCTGATGTCGCCGGGACTGCCAGACCTTTTGGTCATGTCGAGCGCGACGTCCGGCATGGATCCAAAGGTACTACCAAAATACAATCACCAAGCGCGATTGGGACAACCGCCACGCTTGTTTTTTGATCCGAAGAGTACCCCTCCACTCGCCGGGGTGGTGTGCACGCGATACAGGAACCTCAAGGAAGTAGAAGGCGCACAAGGGAGCGTGATGCACAAGATCCCCGTCTGTGTCATATCGGGCGGTGCAGTGCGGAGAACGATGGGTTGGTATACTGATGAAGAAAGTCAGATGGCCGCTCCCAGTATGTCTTTTTTCTCTCAGCTTGACAAATCACAACGTGCATCCTTACCTAGTGTGCATTCAGTTGCGGGCTACGCCGTGCCGTGGGCAGCGACCGTGATCGGCTACCTTCCGTCTTTCCTTGTCATCCACGGCCTCTTTTTCCTTGCGCGTCGGGACCTATCGCAATTCTACACGCCGTTTGCAACCGTGTTTGTCGATTTGATTCGTCACATTGATGAGCGATGGGACCTGCTGGTATCTTCCATCAGGAACGGCACGCTTCCCGATCTTCAAGGCATCGATCACGTGCGAAATCACCTGCAGGTACGTTCCAAGTTGTCCAGTATCCTTGTATGTAAGCCGCTGCTGAATCATTATAATAGGCACAGCTTGTCGCGGACCCCGAACGTGCCGCGGAATTGCTCAACATTGGCCCTCCGTCTTCCTGCGAAGGATGGGCCGCCCGTGTTTGGCCAGGCGCGAGCGAGTTGACGACGATATATACTGGCCCGTTTGCGACTGTGCTGCCCAAGGTGCGTGTCCACGCGCCTCGTGTATGTGGTGGTACACGGACATGACTCGTCCAGATGCGGACTGTCCTGGGACCCAACGTCGCCATCCGTGGTATGGGGTATGGTGCGTCAGAGGCCGTGATCGGTTTCCTCCACGGCGTGAACACACAGGACGAGTTTGTTTTGCGGAGTGAAGATGTCATTGAGTTTTTGGACGTCTCCCAAGATAACGAGAGTCATGCACACATTCACCAAGCAGTGCGTATTCGTCTCTGTTTTCCCCAACAGTCGCGCTGTTGATACCTGCTGATGCTGACGATGACGAACTCAGTGGCAAGTACAAGCGGGCAAGCAGTACGAGCCGATTTTGACGACAAGAGATGGCTTGTGGCGATACCGACTGGGTGATGTGCTTTCAATCGTCGGGTTTGATGCTGCCAGTAGTGCTCCTGTATTTAAATACACGGGAAGACGATCGTGAGTTCCCATCCCACTGTTTGGAACACACGAGCGCGTATCTCTAACTAGGATCGCGAACGTTTCTATTTCGGAACAGGATGGTGCTTCGCCTCCCGCACACGCAAATCACGGACGATCAGTTGGTCGCGGCTGTCCGGGCCTCCAACTCTGCGGACACAACTCAAGTTCAAGAGTTCACAACGATAGTCGACGATCGCATACTTCCGCCTACGGTGGGCTTCCTTGTCGAACTCGCGGGACCTCTCGGTGTGTGCGGCGCGTCTATTCGCATCCACTTTTTTCATTGGAAGCACCTTGCACTCACATGCATGCTCGATTTGCGCGATAGGACCGAATGCACGCCAAGCGCCACAGTTGCTGTTCGACGCCCTCGTCACCACCAACCCCGAACATGCACATGCGCGCGAGAATGGGCAGATGCGCCTCCCGACGATCCGCATTGTCGATGCGGGCACGTTTGCAGAGTACCGTCGGTGGAAGGCTGAGAACGCGAACGTCGCTTTTGGACAGATCAAGGTCCCGCTGGTATTGACACAGCCTAGCGCCCAAGAATGGATTCTGGACAGGGTGGTAACGGAGATTTGACGGGCGGTGTTTTTCCCTGGATAGCATGGAGATACTAAAGCACCGCTAAGTGTCGGTAGATTTTTCCAGTTGATGCAAAATGGCGAGCCACACCTTTTGATAGCTTGTGTTTGTACTAGAAGGCAGTTGCATTGAGCAGTAGATAGAACAAGAACCCGACATGAAAAGAACTCATGTTGGCCTACTAGACGGTGTCGCAAATAGGAACCCAACTACTGCTAAGTTAGCCTCATACTCGGCAGTTGCCACCGGCGGCTGGCCCCGCCGAGAAGCTAGTAGTGCTGTGTGGCACAAAGCGCTGGAGCATCATCAACCAGGCTACGGAATCTCAGCTCACGATCTCCATTGCATCTGTGCGTTATGTTTAATTGCACAAGGGTCGGGCATGATTTGGGCTGAGGGTTAGAAAGCTACGGTGTTGTTTGCAGAGCTCGATCATGACTGACTCCTTCACAGAAATTTTTGACGTGCATGTGGACAGCCTTCTGCTTCTGTTCTATCTTGCAATGATGGATGCATCACGGGTAGCTCTATCATCACTCGCTCCAGCGCATCTTGGGGCGTGTTCAGCTAGTAATTCCATCCCGCCACAAGGCCGGCGGATCTGTGTTAGCGCAAAGATAACGGTACATACATGGTGCGTACAGACAAAAATACATACACCGTGACGACAGTCAGATGCAACAGAGGATCACTGACAGGAGATACGATGTCCTAAAAGTGTGGAATATATGCTGTCCAGGGGACAGTCTCGTGGGCGGAACAAGGTAGTGCTCGCAAACTGGCAAACATCAGTCCTACCAGAAACACCCGGGATGCGATACCTAGGCCAAGTGCAAAGTATTGGAATACGTCAACAATTTTCGAGAGCCTCCTTCCCCACGCCACGCGTTTGCAGGCGCAAGCCAAGATCCACACGACGACAACGGCTAGTGGAGTTCCTGCCAGAACAAGCGACCCAATCAGCCACATCTTCTGTTCTAGTTTCGTTGGGAAAGCAAACTTCCACCCAATTAGGTGTAGCCAACCAAGGAGAAACCAGGTAATGCAAAGTGAAATACGCCTGACACCGTCGTCTTCCAATTCCATGTCAAATATTCCCTTTCTAGAAGAAACAGGTTTGTCCTATGATAGTCGAAGTTGCTCAGTTACGAATATAAATGGACTCCAGGGATACGAACCTGCGAGTCTACTAAAGGTTCTTTCTCCTCGTCAACGTCTTCCTGTTTCTTCCTTCTGTATATGTGCCGCATAACAAATGCGTATAGAAACCAGGGTTCTGGCTTCCAGGCATTTTTTCTGTATATCAGGGTGCGTCTCAGTACGTGACACACCAGTTGGATAACGAGTACCTACAAGTCCGTTTCAGGTGGATCCGGTTCTGCTTCCTGAGGTGAATAGAATGCGTGGGTGCATTCTGGGCGGAGTGGTTTGTCTCGCCATAGGAACAGATATGAGAGCGAAAGTATAGCCATGGATGCCGTGTCAAGTTCGACCAGCGTAATCGCGAGACCCTTGAAATGACGAGCCAGGACCTGAACAGCAAACCAAAGCAATTGAACAGCAAAGACGCTTTTTCCAAGTTCATCCGATTTACTCCTATCCTTGATTTCTTTTACCGAAATTTGCGGATTCGCAACCTGACTCGGATCTGTGTCGCAAAGCTTTAGGAATTCCAGGCTCTTGACTGGGCACCGTTTAGTTTCGTTGTCGCTAAACGTGAAACCGCCCATTTCCGCAAAGTAACTGCGTCATGGACCATTGGTAACCCCTTCCTGAAAAAAAGATTCCGAGATTTGTTAGACAGGGCAATCATTCGCTGTTGCAAAAGAAAACGCACTACGGAACGCTTCGACTTTTTTGTGAGCATTCCACCATTCCTCGCCCGCTCTTGCGGCAACGACTTCTGGGGCAACGAAGGCCAACAGGATGTAATACACCTGGTCCCACCAAGCCTTGTACCACACCTGCTCGGCGGGAGGAAGTGGGGGGTGCATCGTCTGCCATATACAGATCAACAGCGTCAATGCACAGCTGCCCAGTATAACCCAGACGCTACGAGTTTCCCCATCCGTCTACGGACAGCTGGAACCTGTGTTCGTAGTATCTGTAGAGGTGGCTTGGACGAGGAGAGCAAGGGAAAGGAAAATGGACAGCCTGAGATGATGCAAAATCATGGAAACGCGGCCCATGGGTCAAGTGATGAAGGTGGGTCCTGAGCTCGAGAAAGCTTGGTACGTTGAACGTTAGATTCGTGCTTTTCCTGACCCACCACGCGGAACGCACTGCTGTCCAGCCTCCATCATACGTCGTCAGCCTCGTGTTTTCTGAGCGCTTGCTCATTTTCAAACTTGCCTCGCACCAGGGTTTTGCTGTGTGGACGCTACCACAATGAAGTAGCAATGTGCATTCGTGAAACAAGAACGGGCCACAATACGGTAGTAAACGAGGCCCTTTCGAACTTCTGCGTCATTCTTGAGTTACTCCACTTTACTTCGCCACCCGGCACATGATGGTTACGCTCTGCCCCGGGATCTGTGCTGCTAGCGATCAGAATGCAAGGTGGGCTCTTCGGAACTTGAAAACATTCTGTCATCCATGGTGCATTGGTGCGTGATCACTTGGGCTGATGCTGCGCTTTGAGTTCGAGATAACGGATGCAGAACCCATAAGCTGCGGAATTAGGAAATGATGACTCTCCACTACACAACATGATTGTAATTTTCTAGTCCGCCGACGACCACACGAAGAAGTTGGATCCGGTTATAAAAATTCCACAAACCTCTCCGATTCTACTCCAGACCTACTGCATGCCAGTGCGTGGCAAAAACAATATTTTCCGCCTGCGACAACTCTAAGGAGTTATACCACCGCTTGCGTTCACAACCAAATCCTGTATAATAAATCCATACACAGCAAGATCAGTCAGAACTTTCCCATAAGCTTGCCCAGGTGGAGATACCGCGCCAACAGCATCAAGCACACCGAGAATATCAAAATGCTACCTAAACCTGCATGAGGACGTACAAAACGTAGGAAACTTGATGCGCTCACCGGCGTACCACCCCACACCTTCGAAGCCACCCGTTACAGAATTGATCGCTCCAGATATCGGTGGCTCCGCGACCGCACCGAGTGCAACAAGACTGAGGAAAAAACCCGTCTGACGGCCGGCATCGTTAATGGTACCTATCGCCATGGCAGGCGCAACGAAAAGAGCGACATATGTTCCACACGAAAAACTGTTGAGCGAGGTAATCAGCATGTGCGGCGGACGGTGACCGTAGTGTGGTCTACGCACCCATATATCACCGAGATCGCCACAAGTGCACCCTCCATTTTTGCAAATGGCCACACAAATGTCATGACAGCTACCACGAGAGTGAACGGCATCATTACACTAACTGCACCTGCGATACGCAACCAGAGTGGATTGATGTCATATCTACTTGCAGACTAACACTTACCAAGCCGGTCTGCGAGGTATCCTGCAGAAATCCGCCCAAACGCAGAAGAGCCATTTACAATTGCAATATAATGGAACGAGGAATAGGTCGGAATGCCAACTTGCATGGCACTAGTTGGCAGGTAAGTCAACACTAACCGACACACATCAGCAATGATCCAAGTCTAAATAAATGGACAGGTGGGGAATGCCGAACTCACCAGTATACAATCCAAGGTATGCAGTCGTGGCCGAAATACAATAAACAGAATATGCTGGATTCTTGAGGGCAGCCCAGTTGATCAAACCACCTTTGACGATTACAGGGGGCAGCCGTCTATCCAGGGTCTGTCATGAACCGTCGAAAGTCATTCATCAAGTCGAAAAGGGATGTGGAGTAATAGGGGCACCCACAAGATTTGCTATCCCGAGTATGAGGATCAGCATAAATCCAAAAATTCGCATCGTCCATTTGAATCTGGAAGGTGAGTAATGAGAGTTTGTCCATCAAGAAAGTGGGCGCAACACACACCCGATGTTAGGTATCAGATTCTGCGCTGCAATCGGGAATACAGTCCCTCCGACAGAGGATCCGATAGCATAGATGCCCAATGCCAGACCCCTTCGCTTTGAGAACCAATGGGATACGACGGCTGTAGCAGGTCCGAAGAGTATGCCATTTGCTAGCTGTTCCAATAGAACAGTAATGAGATCAAATAGGTATGCACACGAAACTCAAGGAAATCTCACCCCGGTGCCTAGTCCTTGCGCCAGTAGAAACTGCCAATACACCTTACACTCTGCAACGAGGAACGTGCATATTATTAGGAGACAACTAGCCAAGAAGTATGGTATCTTGAGATATCCCATGTCAAACAATCGTCCGGAGATGAGTCCAGGGAGAAAAATTAGAGCATACTGATTATCATCAATCCGATCAGGGGTGGTCATACAAGAGGTACGCAGTTGGTGATCATCAGCGATTCGCACGGATGACAAAGCGGCTGGCAACCCACTTACTTGTGTGGATCCAATCCATGATCTGGCAAAAGTGTCAGTAACCATCAATCGATATACAACAAATACTTACATGTTTGACGGGCTTTCATTATGAAGCATTTCCTCTTCGTAGTACGCTTGGAAGACCTATCCATATATGCATCAGGCTATATATCAATCCAGGGAGGGATTAGAAGCTCACCCCCCAGGCATTAGCATATCCGAGCCTATTCAACATCAAAACCTGGTTAGGCCCAATGAATGCAACTAAAAATAAGATCTACCAACGTCGCACAGCACGTCAAGGAGCTCCTAAATATGTAACCCACGATTATTGTTATCAGTACCATGGTCCTCAAGTTAGAATATGATCGTCTACATACGCAAGGATGACACTCCACGCTTTAAGACCTCCATCCGGTGCCTCGCCCACATCTTTGGCGTATTGTTCTACAGGCCCACGGGCCATCGACTCCTTTTCTGAATCCTGATTACTCGGAATCTTGTCTACGCACGGAAGAGTTGACAGCGCCAAGAAAGAATGATCCGATGAAGCATATTCCGTAGCTGTGACAGGAATGCCGTCATCAGTTCGACTGTTTAAATTTCCCTGGCCAATTCCAGCACTCTGGAGTTGAATTGGGCTTTGGCCTTGCAAAGGATTCATTGTACCTATCAGGGGAACCTAAAAGCAGCAACAGTCTATGGAAATCGGATGCTGAGAGGCAAAGGAAGGGAATAAAATAGAGGATGTATTAGTCTATGCAATAGACGTCTTTGAAAATGGAAACCAGTATGGCGAGAAAGCGTACCTATCCTGAGCGGGCGACAGCCTAAGGTGGTGCAGAAGCTTGGAAGACTAGCGACTGTGGACTTGATCTGGTCGAAAAGTCGTACTGCAATGCAACACAGAGTCACGGAAAAAAGTTCATTCATGCGGCGTGGTCCGCACCCTTGGCGTTTTTATGTCGGATTTAGCATCATCCGGGGGTTAGCACGGGGCATATCGAACGATTGGGCGTCCGAAGGGCCTACCGACGGAGTTCCCAGTATAGTTACGAGTACGAAGGATGTGACGACAAATGGATCACGGAAAGCTTACAGCCTGTACTTGCACTTTTTGATGCGGATCTGATAACGCTACTTCATTCGATTGGCTGGGCCATGCCAGTGGTCCTTCAGCTGAGTCCGTCGTTAATTAATGATACTAGCAACCAAAAGGCCATGAATTCGTATTCCACATATTTTTGGCAGAGACAGTTTACTACTCACCTAACTCACGACGAAACCTCGATGAAAAGAGAAACAAAGTCGTGGACTGAAAGGTATGCCAATCTCCGTTTGACAAAGGCACGAGACTGATCTTGACTTGGTACCGGACCAGCCTGAGTGCGCACGCAGCTTGCCGGCACTCCCAAGTAGAGCATCGGCCAGGGGGTAGTACTCCGCGATAAAGACGTCCCCGTCGGCTTAGTTCCTGGATGAGCACATTCACTAGAATGGTTAGTGTCAGGGTTTACTATCATCCGTGTTACCAAGAGGAGGAATAAAGACAGTCTAGTAACTGACGCAGAAATAAATATAAACCGCCGAGTGCATCAATAATGATTACAAAACCCGAGGCACCCGAGCTCTAGAGTCGCCTTCCCGAGTTACAGCGGATCAAGGGTAACCCTCCTCCACCCAAACATGCGTTCTGGATCCATCGCGGCTGTAGTCGGCAGTGAATAGTACACAGACATTTAACATTGGTGCCACGAACGCGTCGGCCTCGGCAACCTGTGTCGTAACACCGCTCTTGTCCGAATGATGGCACTCCGCCGCTGCGTCCCAGGCCCTCACGACGAGTCACGGTATAGTGCTCCCTACTATCCCTTATATGATATACTTAGTCAAGATCTCTCCGAGGCTCGCCGCCCAACCTGTTCCCGTCGCACTCTGAACCATCCGTCGGAGTGCGGTCGCAAAACGTCACGGTGCCATAAGGTCCACCAGCATGCCTCCCCAGTCCGGTGCATGATTGTTATGTGAGCAAACGTCATCGTCCCGCTTGCCAGACGTGATGCGGTGCTGGCAGTTGCTATCCGGTTCAAACTCGCGCGCAAGCCGACCACCTGGGACAGACATTCCCGCGCGGAGGTGAGATATTACCAGCTTACATTTCGACCACTGTTCATTTATACTCGTAACCTTGACTATTCAACATTTAGGTATTTACTGTACAGCTCGTTCTCCCGCCGAATCGTCACCTCGTCACTTTTGACACCTAGCTGACACGTCAACGAACGGCTTTCTGAACCTCGCCGAGAGGATCGTTGAGCCAATTCTGAATACATGTGGCACATATACGTTCCGCCATGCGAAGTCCGTCGATCGTCTCTGTACGCAAGAACGTCCACGGATTCCCCTCCCTACGTACTGCAGAACAATGACCGAGTTCTATTATTCACATCCCAGTTTGCTTCTTCTCATAGCACAATCGTGTACATCAGACGCGAGTGCTAGACAACATCACCCAAGCGTGATCAAGGTGACCATTCAAAACTTGCCCGTAAGCTTGCCCATATGAAGGTATCGCGTCAACAGCAGCAAGCCCACCGAGAGCATCAGGGTGCCGCCTAGTCCATCATGAGCACCGGTGAAGGACAATGAACATGGTGCACTCACCGGCGTACCATCCCACGGCCTCAAAGCCGCCCGTTGCGGAATTTATGGCCCCAGCAATCGGCGGCCCAGCGACCGCGCCGAACGCAGCAAAACTGAAGAACATCCCGGTGCGTCGACCGACGTCGCCAATGGCGCCCATCGCCATCGCAGGCACAACGAGCAGAGAGACGTAAGTTCCACACGAAAACCTGCAAGAAATGACGATTGGCGTGTGCAGTGAGGCCTTGGCAGCGTATGGCACGCACCCATATATCACGGATATTGCAATGAGCGAACCCTTGGTTCTTGCAAACGGCCACACGAATGTCATGAGGGCCGCTACCAAGGTGAATGGAGCCATGACGTTGATTGCACCTGCAACGCATATCAGAGCCGATGGGTGTATTATTTTCAGTTCGGCACTTACCAATTCGATCTGCAAGGTATCCTGCAGACATCCGTCCAAACGCAGACGAGCCATTCGCGATAGCAATGTAGTAGAACGAAAAATTATTTGGGATACCTGCTTGTACGGCGCTGACGGGTATGTAAGTTAACGCTAATCAACACACGTCAGCCATGCATCCCATACAAACACTCAATTACAGTCAAAACGGCGGCCAGAGGACACCAAACGCACCAGTATACAGCCCAAGAAATGTAGTTATACCCGAAATGCAGTAGATAGAATATGCTGGATTCTTGAGAGCAGCCCAGTTAAATAGACCACCTCTGACATTCGTAGGGGGCAGGCGTCTATCTATTGTCTGTCATGTACCATCAACATTTCGTCGCGACGGAGGCGCGAACGATGCGTGACGCACAAGGTTTGCTATGCCAAGTACGAAGATCAGAATAAATCCAAAAATGCGCATCGTCCATTTGAAGCTACAATGTCAACAAGGGTAAATCGTGCGCCGAACGGCATAGGTATGACACGTACCCGACTTCAGGTAACAAGCTCTGCGCCGCGATTGGGAAAGCCGTCCCTCCAACTGATGATCCAATAGCATTTATACCCAGCGCCAGGCCTCTTCGTTTTGAGAACCAATGGGATACAACCCCCATTGCAGGTCCGAACAATATACCGTTTGCCAGCTGCTCGAACAGAAGTAGTGTGACTCAGGGGCGTATCACGGAATAAAATAGGCATACTCACCCCAATGCCTATCCCTTGTGCCAAGAGAAACTGCCAGTATACCGTACACTCCCCAACAAGAAAGGTGCATGCTATTAAAAGACAACTAGCCATAAAGTATGGTATCTTGAAA
The DNA here is from genome assembly GCA_038089215.1 of Tylopilus vinaceipallidus. Taxonomy (NCBI): domain Eukaryota; kingdom Fungi; phylum Basidiomycota; class Agaricomycetes; order Boletales; family Boletaceae; genus Tylopilus; species Tylopilus vinaceipallidus. The sequence goes on from JBBPKK010000159.1 coordinate 41,247, forward strand.
TACCCTAAATCGAATAACCGTCCGATGGCGAGGCCTGGGAGAAACACAAGAGAATACTGATGGCGTAAATGCGTGCGATAACATGAGAGGGGACCAAAACCCAGAAAGATCAATTTACATCTGATCGTTGGTGGCCGCCTGATGACCGACAAGCCAACGTACCTGTACGGATCCGATCCATGCTCTTTGAGCGGCGTCAGCGACAATAGACAGGTATAGAATAAGAACTTACATATTTGAGGGACTTTCATTTGGAAGGATCACCTCTTCGTAATATTCTTGAAAAATCTAACCACCTGTTAGCCCTCTGTCGACCAAGGGATTGTCAGACACCCTACCCCCCATGCGTTGACGTTTCCAAACCTATTCATCATAATGAATTCAGATTAGACGCATAAATACAGTCTGGATTCAAAGCCACCAACGTCGCACAACACGTCAAGCCGGTCCTGCACACATGATTCACGATTGCTGTGATTCAGTACCCTGCACGAGAACCGGAACGTGATAGTCAACCTACGCAAGAATGACACTCCATGCCTTCAGGCCTCCGTCTGGTGCATCGCCGGCGTATTTGGCGTATTTTCCCGTCGGCTGAACCGCGCCCTTCTCTGGATCTTGACTGCTTGGAGTCTCATTTTCGTCATGAAGAGTCCGCAGCTCCGAGGGGGAATGATCAGATGAAGCTGATCCTGGTATCACGGAAGCAGCGCCCTCTGTGATTTTGTAGCCTAGTTTTGCATCATTAGATTCGTTTCTCTGGAGTTGGGGTGGGCGTTGACTTTGAAAAAGAGTCATGGTATGTAGTGAGTGGACCTGGAAATCGAAGTGGCCTATACGAATCGGATTCTAAGAGATAAAAAAGAGGAACAATGGGACAGTAACGTATCAGTCGATATGCTAGACGTAGCCGAAACACAACATGGGGCGGGAGAACGTACCTATCCTTGAAAGACGAGGGCCGCGAAATGACACAGGGAACAGCCCTTTGAGCGTCGTCACGAGCAAGTCTGGCACAGAGAGTTGGAAGACGAGCAAATGAGATACGACCAGGCCAACGAGTTGTATATGCAACTCGGAACGGCGTAACAAGTGGCGTCCGTATGGGCGGTGACGCACGTTCGGACGTTTCCCCCGTGTTTTATATCGAGCCTGGCTTCATCCTTGAGCCGTGGGGGGTAAGCCAGTCCCTCGGTTCATGTCTCCGAGCAGGGTATGGTCAGCAGGGGTCATGCTGAGTGAGCTGATGTCCAAAACCCGTGCTTATGAAGCTGCGAGAGTAAGAGGTGTACGAGATATCAGGGTAACTCGAAAGACGACGACGACATACTCATGGGAAGCCTTCTCGTACCTCCTTTCTCCCGACGTGGCATTGCGGATAGTGCCTCCTCCTTCGATTGGCCGGGTCAAGATTTCGCCGTCGTTTATTAATAATGAACATAAACATGAGCTGAACACCCGATCTGAGACCGGCATTTCACATGGATGACAGCTCATTTACCTAGTCCGATCGCAGTACAGCAATACGAAGCTCCCAGCGCAGGTGGGGTAAAGTAACGACCTGCAGCGCGTCACCGCTAGACAAAGGTTGGATGGATCTCGAGAGATCAGTGGACCGCCACCCACGTGGCGGTGAAATGCCGGGCCGCCGGGCGGGGCGCGTAACAAAGATGTTCCCTCGGCAGTCTCGATGGGTAAGCTGATGCTGTCTTGCTCGATTGCTGGCTTGTCACCGGTTGAAGATGGTACCTGTCAGTTGAGCTGCGGAAATGAGCAGTTGAGACTACAAGCATAATGGATGGCTGTCGATGTCAACTGAATTTTCGGCCGATGTTCAAAAATCAGATTCGTCAGCGGTCGGTGGATAAGAGAGGGTTAAATAAGAAAGAAAAAATCATATACTACTAGGTAGGAGTCATAGCGATGTGATTATGTAATACATGTTACACCCAAAGGGTTTGTGCCCGAGGTGCCCGTATATATATCGACCTCAGTGGCAGCGTGAAGACGCTCTCCTCCGCAGGTTCTGAAGCGCGTTCTGGGCTCCCCCTTTCCACAGGTGTGCCCTCACAAGAAATACGCAGCAAATTGTCCGTCGCGAACTTGAGCCACGTCGGCTCTTCTGCGTCCCGACGCTCCATGTGGAGTAGGAAGCAGACATACCCCCTCCGGACTTGCAACTTCCCTCGTTCACGGTGTCCCCGTCGGCTCGGCTTGTAGTTGAGTATACAAGCATGAAGATCCGTGGCCTCGCGAAGGTGCTGAAGCCGACCCGCACCGCAAACGACCGCGACGTCACTATACGTGCCTAACCCCCTCATAGCGGCCGTCCGCGGTCGTAGCGTCACGGTATATGGCCCATCCTTCTCCTTCGTTTCAGACGCAAACTTCAAGGGAATGAGTGGCACCGACATCAGCCGCAGCTCATGTGCGAAAAGCGTAAACCCCATCATCCCCACCTTCCCCTCCATCATCTCCTTGTTCCACTTTGAATAACACACTGGCGAGCTTGGCAACGCTGCGTTGATCTTGGATGCCTGTCCCGCCCATGCAAAGACATCCCACCTCGGGTGTCTCTCCACCAACGCCCGAACCAGTCTCGGAAAGGCCTTTTCGCCTTCCCCATACGTGATGGGGATGTTGATGTCAAAGAGGCCGTAGAGGCAGTAGGCGGTGTCTTCTATGCGCGTGGTTTCGCGGGTCGACGCCCAAGACATGATTTCCCAGACACTATGACCTTTGATGCCGCCACTATTATCTGCCGTGACGACATCCCGAGGGATCCCTGTGACACTCGATAGGGCGGACATCAGCGCTGGATCCTCCTTGTCGTTCAAGTTGGTAGAGCCCGTGAATGGGCCCCATTGCCTGTCGTAAAACTTGATTCGCCTGGGCGCCAACAGTTCCTGCAGCGTCCAACCCCGCTTAAACCACGGATCGCACTCAAAGTCCGACAAGGACAACGAGGCACCCAGGTGGACGATGCACACGTGTGAGTGGGCATACCACCTGTACATCGCATGTATCGCCTCGCTGAGCTCGGCGGGGTTGGCCTTGTCGATGCAACACGTGTCGGACCAGACAAGCTTATATCCTAGCGAACGTGCCGTTTCGCACAGTTGCGCGAGTTTGTCGAGACCGTCTGTCCTACTGCGCCGCTTGCTGAGCCCGGGGCCGGCCAGGGCAGAGACGTCTTGATAGGTTGGCTCACTATCTGTCCAGCGATGGGAGAAGATAGCATATTGTACGACGGCTCTGATGGTCTCTTGCAGGGCCGTCACGAACGGTTTGACGTAGACGGCTGCTTCGGGGTCCGTGCCTTTTACGTGGGTGCTGATGCGTTTTTCGACGTCCTGGTCAGTGACTTGGGCAATCTCGGAGCGGAAGACGTTAAAGACGGCATCGCGTTCAACGAATGTGAGGTTCGAGGTATCAATGAGGCGTGTGGGTACCTCGTTGTGAATGTAGGATTGGAATGCGTCTGCAATGTGTGGCGGCGGCTAGTTGTGGGCGGGGTCAAGCCAATGATAAGGGGGGGAGAGGGGTCATGCTCACCTGCAGGGGCTCTAAGATCGATGGCCTCGTTTTAGGCTTTGATCCAAGCCAAGAGAAACGTGAAATAGTGGTGGTTCGAGCGGGCATGGGTCTAGTGAGTAGGAGGACGTCGAAATCGACCGCTAGATATACCTACCGATTATTAAATTAATGACGTCTGCGGCCCGTTGCTGTCGAAGGGCTCAGTGGGCTGGCGGCATAGCCCAATGTCTCCCTGAGCCAGCTTGCACAACGAGCCGAACACGCGCAGGTCTGCGAAGATCGTCTTGACCCGCCGGGGATCAGAATACTCTCCGACGACTTCTGATCTGACATCGACAAAGAACCAGTGCCGGCGTGCGACTATGCTCTACGTCGTTGGATTGGGTCTCTGCGACGCGAAGGACATCACCCTCCGTGGCCTAGAGGCAAGTACATATTCACCCTTCGAGCGGCCTGTCCCCATCGCGCGTCATATATAGGCTGTTCAGTCGGCCACCAGGGTCTATCTCGAAGCCTATACCAGCATCCT
>JBBPKK010000160.1:0-14599 GCA_038089215.1 Tylopilus vinaceipallidus
AGTGCACAGGCTTTAGAAAGGGTAGAATCACGGCGGTGACAGTAATCTGAGGCGGAGCGCAGTGATGTGAGAAGCTTACGCAGTGATCGGCTATTTGTACCTGCATGAGAGGTAAGATCACCATATATATTTGCTCGTCATTAGTTTATGATGGGACAAGGAGAGAGGTGTGGATGTTGGGGGCGTGGTATTTTGGTCGTGATATTAGAGTTGCTTGGACTCGGGCTCTATTATTTTCTTCAGCACTCAGATGCAAATTGGTGCAATAGTGAGTACCACTATTAGTAGAGCGCGGCAATAGCCAGCCAACGTAGGGGAGAATTATGACACCGGCACCGCCAGTGAATCATGAGGCAAATGAGCTTCGCACGAGCCTCAAGAGTCAAACGGAAATTATGTCTAATGTTTTACAGAAGGCCAGCAGTTTCGAGTCGCCATGCCTGTTACTACCCCTTTTCGCGCAGCCTCCGAATTGTCGGTCAGCGTCCTAATTCACTGCGTACTGTCAAGTCGGAGTCCACAGGGTTGCCTTCTCGCAAGATTGATGAACAGTCCATTTCGCGATTGATGTCAAGAAAAAGGAGTCGCGTGATGCCCGATCCTTTTGGAAAGTTTACTGCAATTCAAATCAATAGCCATGAGTTCTAATGTTCAAGGTGAGTGGAAGACAAGGAGGTGGAGACAAATGCTTCGACTCCTCAGAAAGCGACACTAGCATTCAACCAAGTCATAGATCGGAGACCTGGAGATAATGTTTAATTATATGGTCACTACCCAGATTAGACGACCCAGACCACGAGAGATCTGACACCGTCGCACACACCACGAACGTGAGTCTCGCATGACGATGAAGTCTGAGTGCGTCAACACGAAAAGCTCTAGGAGTGGTTACGATGCTTACGATTGCGTCGCTTCCCACCAAGAATGTCAATCCGACACAATGATGATTTTCGACCATGCAATGGACGCAGCCTCCTTTGAAATGCTTCGAATGGATCCATTGTCTCGTTCTGAGGTTTCAAGTAAAGGGTCCAACTTCGATACCAATGGCGCAGGCAACAACTCTACATATACCGTTGCAGCGACTTGAACTTGTCCACTATTCGGATTGTTGGAGTTGTTGTTGGGGCTCCTGCGATGCTCTAGTGTAAATGTCCAGGGATCAGTGCATCAACGCACAGCGATGAGAGCTGGTGCGTGCCTCTTGAAATCTGGTGTTCCACGCTCTGAGCTGGCAGTTCCATCAAGTCATCACATAGGCCAACTGTAACATCAATGGTGTATCTGCGGATGGTGGAACGGAATAGGCGAGCTTCGTTGTCATACCACGAATTTTTTGTTCCCGGCAGCTTTCTTTGCTGAGGATGCGTACAGAATCTGGCAAAGAACAACACAAAGAAGATATGTTTTATAGTAATGACGCAAGCGAAAAGAGACAGCCTCACCACGCTGACATGCGTACCGGCGAGGTGACCTAGTATTGCAGAGGTTTATTGTCCGACCCAAGCGATTCTATCCGCGAACCCAGACCACAACCGGTGCACCTTCGTCGATTTGCTGTGGCTTATGACGCGCTGAGAAACCAAGGCTGGAGGAGCAGATGAGGTATCTATAATCCAAAAACTTTGTGGTGCTACCTCATTCAAACCTCTGCCCAGTGTTGCCGCGACTCGGCTTGACTCGGCCTGACTCGGCCTGACCCGGTTACGTACGACTAAGCAAGCAACACGACTCGACTCGACTTCACTTGCGGCGTACCCATCGGTTAGGTTCCAAGCCGCTCCAAGTCGAGTACCGCCGACTGCAGTCGCCCGATGCGCCCACGACGTGCCGACGTGAGCCAAGTTTGACGGACAATAAAGGTGCGAATTTGATTGTGCGCGCGCATGTTTGATTGACTGCAATTTTTATTGACTGTAGTTGATTTTAGTTTTTCTTTCACCGAGGCACCAGGACGGTGGCGGTGGCATTGGATAACCGACAGCTCGCGACCCGAACAACACCGACGACGGTGCTGTGTAGCCAACGCTACAGCGCTACCACCCCAGCGGGGACGACGATGAAGATGACGATGCCGGCGTGCGTGAGGCCAATGCCATGTCATGCACGGCGAAGACGACGACGGTGATTTTGGCACCGGTGCAACCAATGCCACGGAGCAGACGACAAAGACGACGACGACGACATGTAATTGCCACAGCGTCACCACCACGGTGAGGACGATGACAACGCTAGTTGACCAATGTTACAGCATCACCAGGGCGAGGACGACAACGACGATGTCGGCACGCGTATGGCCAATACCACATCACCCATGGCGAAGACTACGGCAACGACATGCGCATGGCCAATGCCATAGCGTTACCATCGCAGGGATGACAACGAAGACGGGGGAACGCGCATGGCCAATGCCGCATCACCCACAGCGAGGACGACGACGCCGGCACGCGTGTGGCCAATGCCACGTTGCACACGGTGAAGACGACGGTGTCAGAACGCGCGTAGCCAATGCCGCGTTGCACACAGCGAAGATAATGACGACGACACTCTGGCCAGTGCCACGGTGTTACCATCATGGTGAGAACGAGGACGAGGACAATGCTGACATACGTGTGGCCAGTGCCATGGTGCACCATGGCGAAAACGACGACCGCGACATTGTTAACGGGCTCGAACTGGTTCGAGTATCCCAAATAGATATGATTTGTACTACTACTTTGTGATTTACAACTTGTTACACCATAAGTCGGGTGGAGTCGATCACGTGTGTTCGGTTGACTTTTGACGACTTGGTTATCGGTTGTGACTTGAGTCGGCTTCAAGTCGGAGTCGCGGCAAGGCTGACCTGGCTCTGCCACCGCTGCCCGGCCACCAACCCTCTGCCGCTACTTCTACGAAGATAGCGGTGTGTGTACTTATGATAGAGTAATGGGCTCTCGAAGGACTTGTCTGAGGCGCTTGCGATCATGAGGGGGCAAAGGTGCGTGTTAACTATCCTCTGTCACGGTGGGCACAAAATTTCTCCATTCTGTATTCACATGCCAGTCGACGGTCTGCCGAGCAGTCACTTCGACCGGACCTAGCATAATCTCTCAAAAACGCTCGACAGGGAATCATTTGCATTGATGAACCCTGTATGTCGAAGTGTGTTTGCCTGAAGAAATATCCCATAAGTGAGCGTAAATCCGGGAGGTGCTATTAGACTTCTCATGAGGATTCCATATTCCTGGCCAAACAATGTCCTATCGGATGACAGCGTGTTGCAAAGGTCCTCGTACTGCCTTTAGGGCTCTGCAGACTGGCTAATGTGAATCCTTTTATTCCTGCCAGTTCGTCTAACTATCACTCCGTTCACAAAACGAATTGAGCTGATATCCCGGTCTGACCAAACATCGAATTGCCTGCAGTGAACCCAGCTTTTTCATGCGGGCGACACTCACACGTTGGCAAAGCATAGGTTTGTTGAGCTATAGCGAAATTTAGATACGTTCGAGTTGGTAAGGTTTGCACTAGGTAATATCAGCAATATGCTCAGAAGCTTGATTGGTGCTAGCGGAATTACAGCGACAGACGGTACCAGAACAAAGAGACCTCTACAGATGAGGGATAACGGCTGTCCAGCAAACTTCATCAAGTACGCCAGGATTGACAGACCGCAAACTCAGCAACATGAGAACCACAATCATACCGCGGCAAATTAGATACGGAGTGACGGCCAAGAAGAGTGCGGACTTGACTACCCACACACTCTGTCTAGTCACAATCCCACCTGATCTGTGCGCAATCCATGCAGAGTACGCAATGTGTAGTGCGACGAGCATAAAAGAACCTAGCATGACCAGAGTGACAACGCGCCATAACAGTTGTTCCGTGGGCGTCGGAAAGAAAAAATTCCATGCAATGAGGTGGATTGCGACGAAGATGATTCCTAACGGAAAAGTAGGTATCATTCTTTTGATGGCGCGCTCCCAGTGCCAGCGCAGTTGGCCACCCTGCGTGATCTCGAGCTCTGACCGGTAACCGCCAAGGGTGGGTACTCTGTGCTCTTGAACGGAAGCCTCCGAGACGGTCCCTAGCCCCATAGGGTCAAGAATTGGCCGGGTCAGTTTCATTAACAAGAGGATCAGTGGTGATATGTCTTGAACACGGACAGAGCATGCTGCTAACATATTTGTGATGCTCTTCGACTCGCTGTGCACGCGGAAAAATAAGCTCCTCGATATTGACAACGTTTCATTCATTTACACACCTGTAAGTCGTCTTTCCAGGCTGATCTGGCCCCTTCCAGTAAACTGCAACCCCGCATTGGACGCTGTGTGGTTTCCTCAACCAGATCAAGTAGATAAGGCTACAGAGAATAGTGATCGCCAGCGTATCCACCTCCAGTTGCGTTGTGGGGAGGTTTGCAACAGCCCTAGCAGCGAGCTGGAGTATAAACCACATGAGCTGTAGAAATGCAATCGCCTTGGACAACCAATCGTGCTTGCTCTTATCGTCTATCTCCTGCTCCGATATCATTGGCGCACGAACGGAATCCGTCTCCAAGAATTCGAGAAGTTCGCCGGGGGTGAGGGGGGCGTGGGCTTTATACGCATTTTTCCCGTCATCAACAAAAAGCATGAACCCTCCACTCCATGCGAAGAAGGCATGTTTCATAGTCCAACGACGATATACGGGCTTCAGGTCTGCTATCGGAGGCCTCTGGTCGTAGATGAGTTCACTAAATAGCCTAACCAAATCGGACCATGATGCTGCAATGGATTCGTGCCACTAAATGGATTCAACTTAAAATTGATCCAGGATAAAATGACAAACGCTTACAGAAGCAACATCATTATCGATATCTAACCTCTCTTCACCGGCTTCCAGCGGGGCGCTGCTCGAAACGAGGTACGGATCGGACCCATATTTCACCCGTTGTTCGATCGTCCCCTTCTGAAGAGCATCTGTGAATTTTTGATATGTCTCATGAGCATCAAACATTTGATGCAAAGCCCAGGCCACGATCAGTTCTGGGGCCGCAAGAGCCGTGAGCATGATGAATGAGCGCCGGAGCGTAACAACTAAGCCATTTTCGTTGGGGCCTGGAATGTTGGGGTGTACTGCTGTCCATGTGCAAGCTAAGAGCGTTGCGGCACAACTCAGGATGATGCTAGCCAAACTTCTGGTTTGAGTGCATGTTGACGGGGTTATGGACGCGTCCGCGTACGCAAAATGGAGAAGGGGGCTCATTCGACGGCAAACAGCAACAAAGCGGAGGAATAGGGTGGGGTTTACGAAGGCGCAAGATCGCATATCTGCCCTTTTGAACCATGGTGTCAAAAAGCAATCACTGTCATAGGGAAGCGAGATACAAGTCACGGCAGTAAACTCACGTAATGTTATTGCAACCTTTGGCAAGTGTCGTGGCTCCACAGCCCACCAACGGCATGCGGTAAAGGCATTTTTCCTCGGGCCGTCCGGCTTTCCGGGTACTTGTGTCAGTGTTACCCACCCAAGTAATGATAGACGCTTAGATTCTGCAAACAAAAGGACTTATCTGATGCTTCTGCACAGTGCATTGTTTGCATAACATGGCGCCACAGGGCGAGCCTGTAATTTCGAGAATTTTCAGTCTTTGTTCCACACCCTCAGGCTGTTATGATTCGGAGATCAGTGATTACCATATGACTCTGAAGAGCCTTCCGCGGCTTTTCATCATGTTGTCCGTGTTGGTGCCATTGGCTTACCTTGTCCGTGCCATTCTTGTGCTATCTACTATGCTGATGGCTCAAACATTGTCGCACATTCTGAGAGCTGAAGGTAGTACCTGAAATGATAAGTGATAAGCAGCAATAATTCCCTTTATGATAGGGTGATGGAAGTGGAAAATGAGGGGAGATAGCCGGCTCGGGATCATCGGCAGTTGCGGTGACGTGCAGGACCCAATGGTCGAGGTTCCAAGCTTTGCAAAAGTTCAAGCTGTGCCTCCCATAAGTTTTGTGTAGTGCCTAGCTCGGGATTTGGCCCTGGTGCTGTAACATATGACCGTCCCACTTCCCTCGCGCCTGTCCGTCTAGTACTGGGCACTCTGCCTTTCATCTCTCCGCATGCAAACGCGAATGTGTGCTTGGATCCAAGTTGACGCATGAGCACGCCATAGCGCTCATATTCGTGCTTGTATGGCGCGTCAAGTGCCTTTGCGTCGTTCTGGTCACCAGCACACCCTTGAACGCGATTTGTTGCTCTGCTCCCACTACCTACATCCACTCTCGTAACGGCCCCTGTCGCCCGCAGCCAGCTCAGGGACTTCCGAAACCCAAACCGGGTCTTGAGGCTGGGAAAACCTCCTTGGAAGGCCTTAACAGCCACGATGCTCGATAATGCTTATCTTACATGTTAATCTGGCAAGCACATGCTACGCCTGGGCCATACGGACTGAATAGGTTAGATACTAGATGCATACATTTAGCCCGAGTGCCTTAGAGAATGGCTTGGGTGTGAGGGTGCAAACGGTACGAGCAGAGCAGATTCTGTACGGGCCTCAAGTTCGCGGATTGCCTGTGGTGATGTAAAGCCGGCGTTCACGGGTACGAATTATTGTCATTGATGGTCCGGCTGAGCGGGGTCCCGGTGGAGATAACCTGAAGGAGAACGTGGTGATACACATTCTATGTATGTACGCATAGCCAGCTGTCAGGGCCAGTGCACGTACCTGCACGCTGTAGGTTTGACTTCAAGGGCCGATCATCGGGGTGGCCGTTATGCGTTTTTTCCGCCGCCACCCCAACGCAGCCGCTTCATGGTGTGGCGTCAGCTTTCATGGGGTGAAAGTTGTGCCCGCAGGATTTACAGTAATCACTCACCTTTGCCTGCGAGGCTGATGGACCGTCCGTAAGTTCGCGACCCATGTCAAGGATGCCTGCGGGCATTGTGCGCGAGTGATCCAAGTCCACTCTGGGCTCAACTTGAAGAAGCTTGGCTTGGGTTCTCCACTGCCAGAAACGCTAAGAGTTGTCTCCCGCATGCAACCTGGTACCCTCCCATGAGTTCTCCGAGTCCCACGAACGAAATTGCTGGACGACTCCCAAGTTGAAGTGGCGGCGGACGTGAACTTTCCCACAAAGCCGCTTCCTCAGTTTGAAAGGAAAACGCGTGTCGTGACTCAATTTACTTGGTAAAACTTGATGAACTCGTCCCCGTGCTCAGGAGGAGCATCACCGCTATGTACCTTAGGGCATCCCCCCCTTGACACACTCTTGGACCAGAGCTGCACTCAACTTTCTGTCAAGAATTTCATCGTCTGGTTCAGGTGATCTCATCCGAGCGCTACCGGAGTACCTCTCAATGAGCTTCCAACACGCGGTGGCGGGCAACGCACTGATGGCGGCTTTCCATGATGCCCACGCTTGCACAAATACTAACTATGCGGGTAGATGAGAAGCCAGCAGCCCCAGTTTGGCGGTCTACACATGCTTTCTGAGTCTGCTTTCACTGCATAGTAGGTTGGGAACACTTCGAGGTTCAAAGGGTCCCCAAAGGCAGCGTTCGCACTCTTGTACTAGTTGCAGTGACTCATTGACATCGTGCTCAGTCGGCGGCGCATATGCGTCGTTTTGGAAGTAAATTGAGATACATACGTTGGTAGGATCTACTTCGAGCTGTATAGCACAGACCTGAGTTAGATGTATTACTAGACGTCATCGCAAGCTCCTAACGGTTGGTTACATCTTGTACTGCCTGTGGAACTAAGTAATGACCAGCTGCCAGTGAAGAGATACTACTATACATGAGCTAGAAAGACCTTTACAAATGAGGTATCACGGATGTCCAGCAAACTGCACGATATATGCCAGGATCAACGGACCGCAGGCTTAGCAACATGACAAGTATGATGAGCCAGCGGCATACGCAGTACGGAATGATGCACAGGAAGAGCATGCACTTCACAACTTTCGAACAATGTGGAGTCGCAATCCCACCGGCTCTGTGCGTAATCCATATACAGTATCCGAGGAGGAAACTTCCTAATAGAAAGGAACTTAGCATCATGAGAGTATAACAGTTGTTCTGCATGTGTTGGAAAAAAGAAATTCCATGCAACGAGATGGACCCCGATGAAAATGATTCCAAGCGGAATGGTTAGCAGCTTCATACTGCGCCTCCAGTCCCAGGATAGTTGACCACCCTGCGTAACCTCGACCTCTGATGAGCAACCAGCAAGGCTGGGTACTCGGTACTCTTGAACGGAAGCCTCCGAAATAGTCCCCAACCCCATAAAGTCAAAGGATGGTCGAAAAAATCTCATTAGCATGAGGGTAATGGATTGCATTTCTTGACAATCGATTGCCTCTAACATCACCGCGATACTTTTCGATCGGCTGTACACGCAGGGGGTCAGCGTCTTGATCTTAACCGATAAACTATTCATCCAAATACCTGTAAGTTGTGTCTCCAGGTGGGTCCGACCCCTTTCAGTAAACTGCGACTCCGCATTGCACATCGTGTAGTTTCTTCAACCAGATGAGATATATCATGCTACTGAGAATGGTAATCGCAAGCGTGTCTACCTCCAGCTGTGTCGTGGGCAACTTTCCCGCAGCTCTGGAAGCAAGCTGCAGGATGAACCATACAAGCTGCAAAAGCGCAATTCCCTTGAACAGCCAGTCTTGTTTACTCCTATCGTCTCTGTCCTTCTCCGATATCATTGGTACACGAATAGAGCATTCCTTCAAGAAATTGAGAAGTTCCTTCGGCGTGAGGGGAGCATAGGCTTCACATATGTTTGACCTCTCGCTGACATAGAGCAAGAACCCACCACTCCATGCGAAGAAAGCACGCTTTATTGTCTAACGATGGTACCTTAGCATCGGATATGCATCTGTTCATGGATTATTCCAATGAATAACCTAACCAAGTCAGACCATGACGCTGCAATAGTTTTGTCCCACTAGTGAATGGATAAAACTGAGCGGTGAACTAGGGTGAAGAAGTAGCGCTTACTCCAAAGACTCCAAAGACATGATCGTCATCAGTGTCTATTTTCTCTTCACCGTCTTCTACCAGGGTGTCACAGAAAACAAGGTAAGGTTCGGACCCATATTTTACCCGCTGCTCGATTTTTCCTTCCTGAAGAGCTTTCGTAAATTCTTGATATGCTTCACAGGCATCAAATAATTGATGTAAAGCCCACGCCAAGATGAATTCCGGGGCCACTAGAGCAATAAACATGACCCATAAGCGCCGAAGCGCAACAACTAGCCCACTTTCATATATTTGGGTGTATTGCTGTCCATGTGCAAGCGAAGAGTATCGTAAGGCAGCTGAGGACGATGCTAGACAGGGTTCTAGCTTCAGCGCATGTCGACAGAAATATAGATGTATAATCTCCATGTGAAATGTTAGAGGTGGCATTGACGTGTGGAAAGTACGAGAAGGGACTCATTCAAATAGCAAAGAGGAAAATTGAGATGGGGACTCACCAATAATGCGAGACTGTCAATGTATCTGTCTTTATGAGTCCTGATGTCACTGAATGGTAATCGGGGTCCGACCTGTGCCGTGTGGACAGCGGACCTAATTCGGTAGCCTACCGCCGAAAAAACGGCGCTTACCGAACCGCGACACGTCTTCCTATTGGCTGAAACCATACAAACGAGGTAACTCACTGATTACGCTCTGCTAGTTGAGCTTCCGCTGCATCACAAGACTGTAACGTGGAACGTGCGCGAGCCAGGGTGTGGCCAAAATTAACTTTTTAGTTTGTGAAAAGGCTGTGCACTGGTCAGACGTCCAAGGAGAGGTGCTTGGGGCGATGTGACAACTCTATACGGGGCGGCGACAGACGCCGCCTACTCCAACAATGCCATGCCTGAAGGCCTGATGCTCTGGTTGAGTTGTCCTTGTGCTCAGAGCTATACATACACGGCAAGAGGTGACGAAATTGTTAAAGATACACCTTTATTGAATGAATGCTTGTTGGAGGAGGCGGCATCCGTCGCCGCCGCCTCAACTTAGAGCCACCACATTGCCCTAAACACCTCCACTTGGATGCCTGAGATAGCAACCATATCCTAGAAGTCCAGGGTTCTCCGATGCGACTCGCAGCAGTTGCGGCAGGGAGGCACGCAATATATGTAGGTCCTGCATGTAAGCTGTCTATGTATCCACCCCTACCAATGTGCGTGTCAGCAGAGTAGTCTAAGAGCATGGGGAAACGGTGTCCATCCGATCCAAATCATTCGGAACTAATTCTTTTCCTGGTGTCACTTTGAGTGTGGTTGCAGCAATTGGAATCGTGTTTTTCCAACGAGGGTGGAAAGACGTGAATGCGATGGACGTCGACGTGACCAAAGAAAATCTTATATATGTATCTCGAGAGCTTCGACTCAGCCTCAGAAAGTGACTCATTTAGTCTATGTGGATTAGGGATATGCATAGTAGCTTGGGTGCGCATATTTCACGCCAATGACATGCTAGTACACAGGCTTTATAAAGGGTAGAGTCATGGTGGTGACAGAAAGCCGAGGTGGAACGCAGTGATGTGAGATGCTTACACAGTGATCGGTTACACGTACATACCTGCATGGGAAGTGAGGTCGCAGTAAACATTTACTCGCAGTCAGTGCATGATGTGACAGGGAGAGGTGGCATGGTATTCTGATTGTGATGTCAGAGTTGCTTGGAGCGCTTCTGGGGCCGCCATCACCAAAATGTTCAAAGTCCGATGAGGCTCTATAAGGTAGTTGCCGCACCATCGTAACGACAGACCGCGCTCGCCCCTCACCAGTACTATAGATGCCTTACGATATAGCAATATCCTGCGAACCCCCCGACTAGGTAATCAATGCAAGCTCATGACGAATGCTACAGGGGGCGGCTGAGTCCGATGACTCGCCTGTCTTCCCTATCTCCATACCCCTCGTGTCCTGCCCACACACCATCATGCTCACGCAGGAAGGTGAGTGCGAATGTGCCCGTCTGCTATTATCCATGCCTGCTCGTTGTCACTCCATATCTCACCTTGCTTGGATTTGCTTTTGCTTAGCCTTTCGTGCACCCACCACACCCTTTGGGCGCATGCAAGTGTTTTCCGTACTGACTGGTTTCGGATCGTTGTGCGGGTCGTGTGTTGTGCAATTCGTCCACCATCGTCATCCATCTGTTTCGACTCCATCAGAATTGATTGTGTGCCTCCGAACGGCTCGTCGCCTCTTGACTTCTGCTCGTCGGGCAGTGAAGCCCAAGTGCGTCAACACGAAAAGCTCCAGGAGTAATTACAACGTTCGGAATTGCGTCGCTTCTTGTCAAGGATGTCAATTCAATATAGTGATAATTTTTGATCATGCAATCCATGCACCCTCCTTTGGAATGCTTCGAGTGGATTCATTGTCTCGTTTTGGTCCGAACTGGGAGAACTTCGATACCAACGATGCATGCTGAACAACTCCGCATATACCGTTGGAGCTTTTCATAGAATTTGAGGTTCTCCCGCTTGCAGCGACTTGAACTTGAGCACCATTCGGATCGTGTAGAGTTGATGTCGGGGTTCCTGCGATGCCCTAGTGTAAACGTCCAGGGATCAGCACATCAACGCACAGTGATGCCAAGCTATGGCGCACCTCTTGAAATCTGGTGTCCCAAGCTCTGACTCGCTGGCAGTCCCATCAAGCCATCACATAGGTCGACTGTAACATCAATGGTGTATCTGTGGACGGTGGAACAGAATAGGTGAACTTCATTGTCATACCACGAGTTTCTTGTTCCTGGCAGCTTTCTTTGCCAAGAATGCGTACAGAATCTGGCAAGGCACAACACGAAGAAGGCATGTTTTATAGTAATGATGCAAGCGAAAAGAGACGGGCTCACCATGCTGACATGCGCACTGGCGCGGATCAGTAGTACTGCGCAAAGATATGTTGTCTGGCCCAGTTGGTCTCATCTGCGAACCTGGATCACAACCGGTGCACCTCCGTCGATTTGCTGCGGCTTGCGACGCACTGAGAAACCAAGGCTAGAGGAGCAGACCAAGCATCTTCTTGAACTAAGTTGTGCTAACCTTCACTCAGACCTCTGCCACCACCGCTGGACAGTCCCCAACCCTCTGCCACTACTTCTACTAAGATAGCAGTGTATGTGCTTATGGCAGAGTAATAGGCTCTTGAAAGACTTGTCTGAGACGCTTGCGATCATGAGGGGGCAAAGGTACGTGCGTATCTGTCCTCTGTCACGATGGACACAAAACTTTTCTATTGTGTTCACATGCCAGTCAGTCTGCTAAGCAGCCACTTTAACCAGACCAAGGATAACGCTGGACAGGGAATCATATGCATTATGAACCCTGTATGTCGAAGTGTGTTTGCCTGAAGGAATATCCCATAGGTGAGCGTAAATCCGGCAGGTGCTTTTAGACTTCTCGTGAATATTGCATATTCCCGGTCAAACAATGTCCTATCGAGTGGCAGCGTGTTGCTAAGACCATCGTACCGTCCTTAGGCCCCCCAGACTAGCCAATGTGAATACCTTTACTCCCGTAAGTTTGTTTAACTACTGCTCCGTTCACAAAACGCAATTCAGCTGATATTCCGGTCTATCCAAATACCAAATTGCCTGCAGAGAACATAACTTTCTTGTGCAGACAACACTCTCATGCTGGAACAGCACAGGTTCAGTGTCTAGCCATAACGAGATTCGGATATGGTCAAGTGAGTAAGGTCTACACTCGGTAATATTAGCGATGTACTCGGAAGCTTGACTAGTGCTGGGAGAACTGCAACGACAGACGGTACCAGGACAAAGAGACTTCTACAGATGAGGGATAACGGCCGTCCAGCAAATTACATCAAGTACGCCAGGATTGACAGACCGCAAACTCAGCAACATGAGAACCATGATGATACAGCGGCAAATCAGATATGGAGTGACGGCCAGGAAGAGTGCAGACTCGATTACCCACACACTCTGTCTAGTCGCAATCCCACCGGCTCTGTGCGCAATCCATGCAGAGCACGCAATGTGCAGTGTGACGAGCATAAAGGAGCCTAGCATGACCAGAGTGACGACACGCCATAACAGCTGTTCTGTTCGCGTCGGGAAGTAAAAATTCCATGCGATGAAGTGGACTGCGATGAAGATGATTCCTAGTGGGAAAGTCGGTATCATTCTTTTGATGCTGCGTTCCCAGTGCCAGCGCAGTTGGCTACCCTGCATGATCTCGACCTCTGCCCGGTAACCGCCAAGGGTGGGTACTCTGTGTTCTTGAACGGAAACCTCCGAAACAGTCCCTAACCCCATAGGGTCAAGAATTGGCCGGGTTAGTTTCATTAGCAAGAGGATCGGTGGTGATATGTCCTGAACACGGACAGAGCATGCTGCCAGCATATCTGTAAATGCTCTTCGACTCACTGTGCACGCGGAAGGGTCAGCTCCTCCATATTGGCAACGTTTCATTCATTTACACACCTGTAAGTCGTCTTTCTGGGTTGATTTAGCCCCTTCCAGTAAACTGCGACCCCGCATTGGACACTGTGTGGTTTCCTAAACCAGATTAAGTAGATGAGGCTACATAGAATGGTGATCGCCAACGTATCCACCTCCAGTTGCGTTGTGGGGAGGCTTGCAACAGCCCTGACAGCCAGCTGGAGTATAAACCATGCTAACTGTAGAAATGCAATTGCTTTGGACAACCAATCCTGCTTGCTTTTATCGTCTATCTCCTGCTCCGATATCATTGGTACACGAATCAAATCTGTCTTCAAGAATTCAAGAAGTTCGCCAGGGGTAAGGGGAGCGTGAGCTTTATACGCATTTTTCTCTGAGTGGTCTTCGACAAAGAGCATGAACCCACCACTCCACATGAAGAAGGCATGTTTTATGGTCCAACGACGATACACGGGCTTTAGATCTACCATTGGGGGCCTCTGGTCATAGATGAGTTCACCGAATAGTTTGACCAAATCGGACCATAATGCCGCAATAGATCCGTACCACTAAATGGATTTAACTTAGTATCGAGCCAGGGCAAAGTGATAAATGCTTACAGAAGCAACATTATTATCGATATCTATTTTCTTTTCACCTGCTTCCAGCGGGACGCTGCCTGAAACAAGGTATGGATCGGACCCATATTTCACCCGTTGTTCGATCGTCCCTTCCTGAATAGCATCTGCGAATTTTTGATATGTTTCATGAGCATCAAAAAGTTGATGCAAAGCCCAGGCCACGATTAGTTCTGGGGCCACAAGAGCCATGAGCATGATGCATAAACGCCGGAGCGTAACAACTAGACTATTTTCGTTGGGGCCTGGAATATTGGGGTGTACTGCTGTCCATATGCAAGCTAAGAGTGTTGCAGCACAACTCAGGATGATGCTAGCTAGACTTCTCGTTTGAGTGGATGTTGACAGGGGTTTGGACCCATATTCCACAAGTGAGTTGTTGGATAGCGCGTCCGCATACGCAAAGTGAGCAAAGGGACTCATTCAGTAGCAAGCAGCAACAGAGCGGAGGAATAAGGTAGGGTTTTCCAAGGTGTAAGTTTGCATATCTACCCTTTTGAACCATGGTGCCAAAAAGCAATCACCGTCACTGGCATCGGGAAGCGAGATACAAGTTGCGGCAG
>JBBPKK010000160.1:14696-45012 GCA_038089215.1 Tylopilus vinaceipallidus
GCAGCAACAGAGCGGAGGAATAAGGTAGGGTTTTCCAAGGTGTAAGTTTGCATATCTACCCTTTTGAACCATGGTGCCAAAAAGCAATCACCGTCACTGGCATCGGGAAGCGAGATACAAGTTGCGGCAGTAAATTCACGTAATGTTATTGGCAACGTTTGGCACTGACAAGCGTCATGGCTCCACAGGCCTACCAACAGCATGAGGCAAAGGCATTTTTCCTTGCGTCATCCGGCTTTCCGGGCATTTGTATCAATGTTACCTACCTAAGTAATGATAGACGCTCAGATTGTACAAACAAAAGGACTGGTCTGATGCTTCTGCAGTGCATTGTTTGCGTAATGTAGCGCCACAAGGCGAGCCTGTAAGTTAGAGAATTTTCAGTCATTGTTCCACACCCTCAGGCTGTTATGGCTCGCAGACCAGTGGTTATCGTACGATTCTGGAGAACCTCTGACTTCTCATCATGTTGTTCTTATTGGTGCCATTGGCTTACCTTGTCATGCCATTCTTGTGTTATCTACTATGCTGATGGCTTAAACGTTGTCACACATTCTGAGAGCTGGAAGTAGGGCCTGGAATGATGGGTAATAAGCAGTGATGACTCCCTTTATGATAGAAGAATGATGGAAGCAGAGAATGAGGGGAGATAGCCGGCTCAGGATTGTTGGCAGCTGCGGGTGATGTGCAGGGCCCACGGTCGAGGCTCCGGGCTTTGCAAAGTTCAAGCCGGGCCCTTCCATAAGCTTTGTGCCCAGCTTGGGATTTAACCTGGCCCCGTAACATATAACCACCTCGCTTCCCTCAGGCCTGTCCATTCCAGTGCGGGCCACTCCACCTTTCATCCGCATGCAAACGCAAATAGGTGCTTACATCCAAATCGACACGTAAGCACATCGTAGCGCTCATATTCGTATTTGTATGGCTAACCACACTTTACCCGAGACCACGTTCGCACTTGAACGTGATTCATTGTTCTGCTTTCACTACCTCCATCCACTCTTGCAATGGCCCCTGTTACCCACAGCTGGCTCAGGGATCTGCAAAACCGAAACCAGGCCTTGAGGCTAGGAACCCTCCCTGGAAGGCCTTAACAGTCATGATGCTCGATAAGGTTTGTCTTACATGTTAATCTGACAAGTATATGCTGCGCCTGGGCTATACGGACTGAATAGGTTAGATAATGGATGCATACATTTAGCCCAAGTGCCCTGGAGAGCGGCTTGAGTGTGTATACGGGCATCGGGTTTGTGGATTGCCTGTGGTGATGTAAACCCGGTGTTCGAGTCACAGGTATGAGTTATTGTCATTGATGGCCCAGCTGAGCGGGGTCACGGTGGAAATAACTCCTGAAGGAGAATGTGGTGATATGAAATGTATGCACCAGCAGTCAGGGCCAGTGCAGGTACCTGCATGTTGTAGGTTTGAAGGGCCGATCATCAGGGTGGCCGCCATGCATTCTTTCCGCCGCCACCCCCAACGCGGCCGCTTCATGGTGTGCAGTCAACTTTCCTGAAGTCAAAGTTGTGCACACAGGATTTAGCCACTCGCTTTACTTGCGAGGCTGATGGACTGTCGGTTTCGTGACCCACGTCAAGGATGCCTGTGCCCGTTGTGTATGAGTGATCCGATCCACTGGGGTCCATTCTGGGCTCAGCTTGGAGAAGTTTGGCTTGCTAGTGGGCTCTCCACCGCCAGAAATAGGAACTGTCTCCCATATGCAGTCAGACGAACTTTCCCACGAAGCTGCTCCCTCTATTCGAAAGGAAAATGTTGTAATTCAATTTACTACATACTAAAACTGGTTGAACTCGTTTGGGTCGTGCCCAGGAGGAACACTATCTTAGGGCATCCCCTTCCTTGACACGACCTCGGATCAGAGCCGCACCCGACCTTCCGTCGAGATTTTCATCATCTAGTTCCAGTAATCTCATCCAAGCGCTACCAGAGTACCTCTCAGCGAGTCTCTAACACTGCGTGGTGGCAGGCGCGGGTTGATCGTGGTTTTCTGTGATGCCCGCACTTACGCAAATACTAATTATGTGGGTAGATTAAAAGCCGACGACCCCGGTTTAGTGGTCTACACACGCTTTCTGGGTCTGCTTTCATCGCGTAGTAAGTTGGGAACATTTCGGGACTCCAAGGGCCCTGAAAAGGAAGCATTCGCTATGTCGTACTAGTCGCAGTGACTCACTGACATGATGCTTAGTCGGCGGTGCATATACATCGTTTCGGAAGTAGATTGAGATACATACGTCTGTAGGATCTACTATTACTAGACGTCATTGCCGGCTCCTAACGGTTGGTCGTTTCTTGTACTGTCCGTGGAACTAAGTAGTGACCAGCTACCAGCGAAGAGATGCTACTACACATGAGCTAGAGAGACCTTTACAGATGAGGTATCATGGATGTCCAGCAAACTGCACGGTATATGCCAGGATCAACGGACCGCAGGCTAAGCAACATGACAAGTAGGATGAGGCAGCGGCAAACGAAGTATGGAATGATGCACAGGAAGAGTACCCACTTCACAACCTCCACACAATGTGGAGTCACAATCCCACGGGCTCTGTGCGTAACCCATGTACAGTACCCGAGGAGGATAGACGCTAATAGGAAGGAACCTAGCATCGTGAGAGTGGCCAGGCGCCATAACAATTGTTCTCCATGTGTTGGAAAGAAGAAATTCCATGCAATGAGATGGACTCCGATGAAAATGACTCCAAGCGGAATGGTTGGCAGCGCTCTTTCCATGTTGCGCTTCCAGTCCCAGGACAGTTGGCCACCCTGCGTAACCTCAACCCCTGATAAATAGCCGGCAAGGCTGGGTACTCGGTGCTCTTGAACAGAAGCCTCCGAAACAGTCCCCAGTCCCGTAAAGTCAAGGACTGGCCGAAAAAACTTCATCAAGATGAGGATAAAGGGAGGTATTTCTTGACAATCAATTGCCTCTAACATCACCGCGATGCTTTTCGGTCGGCTGTACACGCAAGAGGTCAACGTCTTGATCTTAACCGATAAACTATTCATCCAAATACCTGTAAGTTGTGTCTCCAGGTGGGTCCAACCCCTTCCAGTAAACTACGACTCCGCATTGCACGTCGTGTGGTTTGCTCAACCAGATGAGATATATCATGCTACTGAGAATGGTAATCGCGAGCGTGTCTACCTCCAGTGGTGTCGTGGGCAACCTTCCAAAAGCTCTGGAAGCAAGCTGCAGGATGAACCATACGAGCTGTAAAAGCGCGATTCCCTTGGACAACCAATCTTGTTTACTCCTGTCGTCTATGTCCTTCTCCGATATCATTGGTACACGAATAGAGCCTTGCTTCAAGAAATTGAGAAGTTCCCTCGGCGTGAGGGGTGCGTAGGCTTCACATATGTTTGACTTCTCGTTGACATAGAGCAAGAACCCACCACTCCATGTGAAGAAAGCATGTTTCATTGTCCAACGACGGTACCTTGGCTTCGGATATGAGGGTGGGGGCATCTGTTCGTGGATTATTCCAATGAATAGCCTAACCAAGTCGGACCATGATGTTGCAATAATTTTGTCCCACTAGTAAATACATAGAAGTAAGTGGCGAACTAGGGTGAAGAGGTAGCGCTTACTCCAAGGACATGATCGTCATCAATGTCGATTTTCTCTTCACCGTCTTCTGCCGGGGTGTCACAGAAAGCAAGATAGGGCTCAGACCCATATTTTACCCGTTGCTCGATCTTTCCTTCCTGAAGAGCTTTCGTAAATTCTTGATACGCTTCACGGGCATCAAATAATTGATGTAAAGCCCACGCCACGACGAATTCTGGAGCCACTAGAGCAATGAACATGATCCATGAGCGCCGGAGCGCAATAACTAGCCCACTTTCGTTTGGGCCCGGGATATTTGGGTGTATTGCTGTCCATGTGCAAGCGAAGAGTGTCGTAGCGCAGCTCAAGACGATGCTAGACAGGGTTCTAGTTTTAGTGCATGTCGACAGAAACATAGATGTATAATCTCCATGTAAAATGTTGGAGGTGGCATTGATATGCGAAAAGTACGAGAAGGGACTCATTCAGATAGCGAAAAGGAAATTTGAGATGGGGATTCACCAATAATGCGAGACTGTCAATGTATCTGTCTTTTTAAGTTCTGATGTCAGAGGCTGTTCAGCCTTATAGAGGAGACCCTACATAGTTGCGTGGTCAAACTTGAAAGTTCCACATGTCGCGGGTGCCAAATGATGTTTCTAATAACCGCATAGCAATGTTTGACTATGAGTGCTCGTTGGCTGAAACCATACAAACGAGGTAACTCACTGATCGCACCCTACTAATTGAGCTTCCGTTGCGTCACAAGACTGTCTTGCAACGCTGCACGGTTTGTGCTATCGGATGCACAGTTTTCATAAAACGCCACATAACCCTCAAGGTCCCCGTATCAGCAAGCCATTCTATAATGTAGAATATGCGCGAGCCACACTGCACAGGGTCTAGCCGAAATTGACTTTTTAGTTTGTGGAAAGGCGCCTTGTGCAGGGTCGCCTAGGGTTCTAGAAGTCCAAGGTTCCCCGATGCGACTCGCAGCAGCTGTGGCAGGGAGGCGCGCAATATATGTAGGCCCTGCATGTAAGCTGTCCGCATATTCATCCCTGCCACCGTGCGTGTCAGCAGGGTACCCGGTAGTCTAAGGGCATGCAGAAATAGTGTCCATCCGATCCAAATCATTCGGAGCTACATTTTCCCTGCTTCACTTTGAATGTGGTTGCGGCGATTCGAATCGTATCACGCCAACGAGGATGGAAAGACGTGAGTGCGATGGACGTCGACGTGGCCAAAGAAAGTTTTATATACGTATCTCAAGAGCTTCGACTCAACCTCGGAAAGTGACTCAAGCGTTCTCCCAGGCTGACGTTTCATAAGTTATATGCCTTTAAATAATGTCCATTATATCAGGTGGTCGCTGATCTACGACGTCGACAGTCAGATGGGTGACGCACATGAGATACGAACCATGAGGTATGATGCAGTCCGGTAACCGAACCCAGCCAGGGTATCGACCTCCAGCACGACGGCATGCTCTAAAACGGTCGCGGTACGTCAGCAAATCCCCCCGCTTCCACCTCTCCCCAGCATCCCCACCCACTCCAGACGACCCAGACGACCAGGAGATGTAACCCCATCGCATAGCTCACGAAGGCAAGCCTGGCTCGGCGATGTCCGAGCACTGCGCGTGTCAGCATAAGGAGAAGACGCTCAGGGAGTGGCAACGATGTGTACGCCTGCGTCGCTTCCTGCTGGGCATGTCAAACAAGAACCGCTTCCGACCTCGTGTAATGCACGCACCCTTCCTCGAAATGCTTCGAATGGATTGATCGTCTCCTCATATCTCTGCCTCCATTTTCCCAGTTCCACCTCATCTTCATCACCGCCATCCGCTGCGCCACCGACCCTGGACTTGCCGTTTCGGTACGAACTCGACGTACCAGGTAACGGGTCCAATTGCGAGACAGACGAGGTCTCACGATAACTTTGCATATACCGCACTTTTTCGTACAACTTGAGGTTGTCCGCCTGCAACGACTTGATCTCGGAACGCAGTTCCGAAATCGTATGGAATTGACGTCGGAGTTCCTGCATGCTCCATGAGCGCTCAGGATCAACGCCCAAGTATGAGTTGCGCACCTCCTCCAACTCGGCATTCCGCGCTCGGAACCGGTCCCGCTGACTCGTCACGATGGGCAATATTGACGTATCCGCAGACGAGGTGAACGGAATCGGCGTGCTTCTTGTCGTACTACTGGATGCTTCACTTTTCTTGCCTTTAGCAGCATCTAAGCCGAGTTCGAGTCCTAGCCCGGCCAGCGCATCGTCAATGCCAGATGTTCCACTCAAACCGGAGGACTTTGCAGCGCGGTCGTCGAGTGCGAGAAGGTCCGTCTCAAGCTTCTCGTTGAGCAATCTTTGCTTCGAGAGTTCTTCCCGGACTGTATCAAGCTCGGACTGTGAGAATTTGAGGGACTCCTCGAGGGACGTGTGCAGAATCTGACAAGATACGATGTGGGTGAGCATGTATTGACAAAAGTGAAGAGAGAAGGATGGACTCACCCTGAAACGCGTGAGTTCTTCGAGGATACGCTTGTTCTTGCTCGCAAGGAGCACTTCAAGGCTCTTTCCATGATGTGCATTTGCCTTGTCAGCATTGGGATCAGGGAGATGCACTCCATCCGACTCATGAGACGACCAGTCGTCGCCGTCTGCGTCAGAGGTGTCGTCGTCGAGACCGCCAAATTCGACATACTATCGGCATACGTAGGGAATCAAGTTTAAAATACACCCATAGAGTAAGCGCTGACTCACTTTCATGATCTCGAGTTCCCGCTTGATCTCGTCGTAATCAGCGTATGTCACAAGCTTCTGTCTAAGTGTGCTCATTTCGGCTTGCAGGTCCGCTCTTTCCTTCTCATCGCGCTTCGCGCCCTCTTTGTCGTGTCTTGCAAGCTGAGTTTGTACAACCGATAGTTGGGATTGGGCAGTGACCAGTTGGGCCGTCAGATCTACGTTAGTTGACTCGACAGCCGAGAGACGCGACTGGAGATTCGTTATCCTGGATAACAGGTTAAATTCGATCAACGCAGCCCAGAGATAGCAAACACACAGCTTCGTATTCTCACTCCCCGCCCTCAGTGCCTCGATTTCGGCACGCAGTTCTTCCTGTTGTGTGAAGTATGAACCTTTTGCATGAAGGATACAAATATCAAGTAGACGTACGTTCCTCCCTTCGACAGCTGCAACCCTGCTGTTCGCCCGCTCGAGGTCAGCGAGAACCATGTCTGCCTCAGCCAGTCGCGCGACGAGATCTTGATCCGCACGCGAGCTGGCATCCAAAAGACGTGCTTGGTTAGTCTCGTTCGACAGCCGAAGTTCACGCAGTTGTGACTTGTAGAGCGTAACCTGCCGTGTCAAATCCTGCTCGCTGCAACCGATGACACTGAGTTCCGATTGAAGGGAATCGGCGAGAAAAGTGCTCACCGTTCTTCATAGTTTCGCATACGTTCATCGTACGTCGCGTTCAACTCGTTCTCCTTCTGCGAGACCCTTTCGGCAATCACCTCATCCGTCTGTCTCAGCACCTCGGTCAGTATGCTATTCCATCTCGGAGCCGCCCGCAAACGCAAACATAGCTCAGCACACCTACCCACCTTGCCTTCCAAGGTCTCCAACTTTCTCTTCGTGCTCTCCAGCGTACCGTTCTCCCGTTTCAGCTCGACATTCTCTCCCTTGAGTCGCGCGACCTCGGTCTTAAGCGTGGTGACCTCGGCAGTCAAGGACGCATTTGTTTCGGATGTGATCGTCTGTTCGACGACAGCTTCCAGGAGCGGGTATGGGTCCGGGGCCTCTGCGAGAACTTTGTAGACATTGAGAAAGGCCGACTCGGAAACTTTGGAGCGTTTGGTGAGGTTGTCGATCTCCTGTTGGTACGCTGTGGGGCATGAGATGGGTGGTTCGTCAGAGAGAACGCCTTGGGGCCAACAACGACTACGTGAGACGCACCCTTGAGCAACCCCTTGAACACGTTGAGCTTTTCATCGTCCGGGATCTTCTTGAACTCTGAAGACGAGTGCGCAATCAGGGGTCGTGAAGGTCCGGTGGGGGGCATACGCGCGGGGCGAAGCGCGGCGTACCTTTTGTGCGCTCGGCGAGTCCCTTGCGACTGACGACATTCTCTTTCTGGTTTTCAACGATCTCAACGCCCTGAGCGTCGAGGGTCTTCTGGAGCTCGTGGAGGTTTATGCCTGATCCAGTCGGGGTGGCCCGGCAGACATGCCAGCGCGGAGGTGAATGCGGGACGGAAAGCGAGGTTCGGGGACGAGAAATTTACGAACAGCAGACGTAGGAATGCGGGGATGCATGAGCAGTGCCGTAGGCCGAGTAGGTGGATACGCCCATACCTTTCCATGTCGCAAGCGCTCCGGAGAAATTGTGCTGTTCTGTCGAGCCCATCGCGGGGTCACTGCAAGCTCAGATGCTGACAGTCGGCAGAGTGTCAACCAAGTAACGGTGTTGCCGGGGGGTGCGAGGTGGACGAGTAGTTGTTTCGTACAACTCCAAGTAACGATATTACTACTGCGCAATGCAGCGAGGTTCTAATTTTCGACAAGCCTAACGACACGTTCCACAATCCATATGCCTTACCACCTTCAACGGTTCTGGGCATCGATGGGATACTGTAATGTCGCGCAATTCGACGAGTCGCTGGCAGCCTCCTTCAAGGCGATCTTTTGTGTCGGCCACTGCACAAGCAAACCAAGGTCGAAAGTGCAAAATCGACTATGGTTGCCTGGCACCCTTTGACGGGGGTTTACAGGAGGGTGGCTTGTTGTATTCCCTTCCTTGTCTCTGCCAGCAACAACGCCCTGGGAGGGTCGCGGATGCCGACCCCGATTCTGGCCATGGGTCCCCAAACATCTACTGGTGGTCTCTCGAGCGGTCTCAAATGTTCCTCGGATGATTCCACTTCTCAACCGCTATCCCATCCGTCAGTTCCTCTGACCGTGGCCACATTGAAGACGGGACGTTGGGCTACCCCAGTTTTCCCTACAGTAATTACGCTATGCATCCAAGGCAGACGAAGGGCTTGCACGCCCGCTTGATATTGAATATGGTGTGATTGTACCTGCATTTATCTCTAGCCCGTGTCTTACTTTCGCATACAGCGTCAAACATTTCTCTTCCGAACGATGTGATTTCTGCAGACTGCGAGCAGCATATTCATCGCTGACAAGCATTCCCGGGGAATGGGCGCTTCAATGGCTGTCACGGCGATGCAGTGATAACGGATACAGTATCGATACCAATCAAGCTCATAGAATCATGGGCATTATGGAAACTCAACGAGTTGCTTAAGATGCCTCGGCGTTGATCTCCTTCCTTCCATAAAATCATTCCCGCGCGAAGGAGTTGCATCGTGTCTTTTATGTAAGCCGTGCCTCTGACAAGTTCCAGGAATGCTCACCTACGGGGAACTGCTTCAACAAAATGCACTTGTTAGAAACAGGATCTATCGGTACTAGCAGGCCCGTTAGCAATATACGTTGGGCCTGCATTTCAGTCGCTCGTGATGTGCTTTACGTACACCTCAAGCTAGAGACCGAATGCTGTTGCGTCATCAGAATTTGATCTGATTCATCCTGGGCAGGACACATCAACAGTATTTGTTGCAATGGATTACTAATCCAGCCTGATAATCCCAGGGGTGGACAACTTCCTGGCTCTTGCAACTTGCCTTGTTTGAGGTCGATTGGACTTTGAGTATTGTTATACATTCATGAAGAGGACGATAAACTCCATCAATGCATGACAGTAGTCATTACAAGAGCAAGTACGACCTATTTGTCCGCTACGATAACCACACTCTTTCCAATAAATGCACCATTGAGGAAATTGTCAAATGCAACCTCAGCATTTTCCAACCCCTTGGTGACATCCTCCCTATAGACAAACTCTTTCCTCGCGACCCGGGTAGGCACCTCCCGGTTAAAAGTCTCCGTATGTTTGGGAGCAAGGTTGGTGACTCCAAATCCATAGATCGTAATCTGCTTCGGGATAATGTTCACCAAGTTCTATCGCAGTTCAACTCGAGTCACGAAGTTCTCTTTGTGTGTGAATGAAGTACTCACCAAAATCGGCTGGGCTGAGCCACCGTATCCGGTGATCATTCCACACTCCTGTGAACCCATAAGTATACACAGATGAGAGGAACGGCAAAAGGACTGACAATGAAACGGGCATATTTCGCAGCCGCATTCAATGCAGCTTCGAGTGTTTCACCGCCCACGTTGTCCCAATAGCTACACGTCGATCAGCACGCATGCTAGTGTATTCGGACAGTAGGACATACATGTCAATGGGGCCCTCCTTGTCCAGAATCTCGGACGTCTTCGTTGTCTTGTAATTGAATGCCACGTCCGCGCCAAGTTCTTTCAAGAATTCGACCTTGTCATCCGAACCGGCAGACGCGATGACCTTCAGGCCATCTTGCTTTGCGAGTTGAATCACAAAGCTAATCATCTCGTGTCAATCAGCCCGCTCATGTTACACCACACGGATACTTACGACCCAACGGCACCCGCTCCACTAGTCACGAATACGACTTCTCCCTGCACAAACCATGGTAAGAGGCACGTAAAAACTATGGAAATCGACTCGCTTTCTTCGCGTTTGAATACTCTTTCCAGCCGAAGTATGCGGTTTTGCCTTGAGAAATCATCAGCAAATGCTTGGGAGCAACGAACGGAATAACGTACCAGGCAAGCCGATTATGCCCAAAAATACACTCCAAGGCAGGTTGTACTCATTGTGTATCTTATCTAGAGCCTCGGTTTCATGAATTATCGAGTATTCTTGGAATGCTAGACGCCAATGTTGGGATATTCTTTGGCAATGTGACGTGATCAATGCACTTACGGAGGAATCCATGCAGATGATCCCCAACATGGAACGCCGGATTTTCAGAGCGCACGACCACACCGACACCATATCCTTGGATTCTGTAAAGGAGGATTCGGACACGGTAAATGGTGTCCATTTACAAAAGAATCCCCTTACGTTTCTCCAATTCGATATCTATTCTGTACACAGGTCAAGATATCAGCTGGATTGTATGGTAGTTCAAGAGACAGTCTTACGGGCATGAAAGGCTTCATTTTGGCCAGAATATAGGGCTCCAAGGATAACACGAGGGTCTTGAGTAGTACACCTCCATCCAAAGGGACATTGTTCAAGTCAATTGTCCCGCTAGTATCGAATGCCGTTGTCTGTCCAGGAATAGGCAATTCTAGTCGAGGAAAACACGACAGGCTCAGAAACGGTGGCCGGACTTAACTCGTTGTGCAGGATGCTCACCTGTGGGGTATTCCCTCAATAAAATGCGCTTGTTGGAGACTGGGGCCATCTGTAAGTAATTTAAAGAGACGTTTGTAACGAACTTGCATCGTATCAGCGCGTTCACAACGGGCTTTATACCCAGAAACTAGCGCTATTCGAGTCACGATGAAGACCGCGATGACGATTAGGCCTGATGGTTTGTCAGTTTGCATTCGTGGTCGTTGCCATCGTGGATGAATAACAAGCACAACCGCTAATTCCCCCCGTTTCTGTCATCAGAATTAGTATTGACTCGTCTCGTTAGGGTGTTTTTATGCTGAAAATCTAAAAGTTGAGTAGTCGTGTACGTCAGCATGTTTGACAGAGGCAGTTGATCTGAATCATTAACAGGGGTGGCTGACTAAGAGCAGGAACAAGAAGACGCGTCACGCAAATTTTAGATGAGCAATGAATCATGGCTAATACGAGAGTCGAGCAGAACTAACGCCTACGCTATTCGAGGGTGATGGTGATGTGAGTTGAGGACGTAAGGCCGCATGGTCTCCACGAGTACTTCTGATGAGGGATAATTATATCTTTCTCGTCTGCCGTGGCCCTTGGAATCGTCTTGTTGTCGCTCCCTCGACTTCCACGCTCTGCTCGACGTTCTTATGACTCCCTGAGTCACCAGCAGAAAAAAAATGACGTTCGCCATATATCTCCCGAGTTTTTACTCGCGGATCCTCTCGTTTTTTGTTTTTCTGTCCCTTCTCCCTGCCACACAGGCTTCACAATGGATTCAATACCCACCAAGTGGACATGCAACTATGACACACTACACGCTCCCTACGGGGTTCATCGCTGCGTGCGGATGCACCCCGAACAGCACATACTATCCTACCGCCGCGCTCAGCCAGATGGCATACGGAAGCAGTACTTCCTACGGCCCCGCCTGCGGCCAATGCTTCAATCTCACTCTTCTGAATGCTTTCACCGCGAATCCGCCCTTCTATCCCAACGTGACCAACTCTGTCGTCGTCAAGATCACGGACCTCTGTCCGCTCTCCTCAAAAGGGTGGTGTAACGCTACCACGTCTGGTCTCAATGCGTGCGTGAATGGCGCTATGTTTGAGGCATACGTGAGAGTGACTGTAGAACAGGGGCGGCGCAGATCTCAACTTTGATCTGGCCTGGCCGTCGAATTCGATTCCAAATAGCTTCTTCCCTTCGAATGCCGCCGTGTATGGTAGGCGTTTTCCGTCTCGGCTCTGATTCGTTTACTAAAGTCATGTTCGCGTAGGTTTCACCGTAAGTTTGACTGACTGGCGTATGTAGGAAGCTGAACGAGGCAAAAACAGGACTTTGGTGTCTGGAATATCAGTTACGAGAGTGTCTCCTGCCAGGAGTGGGAGGGGTATTCCAATCAGTCTGCCCTGGGCAGCATTGCCGATCTAGGTTACACCTCCTGTTGTCCGAATGACCCACTGGTACTGTTCGTTCCATCTCACTATACTCAGACTAAGCGTGTTTCACAATGACACAGGAAAACCCTGACGACCTCTGTCCTTCCTATTCGGATACTGCAGGGCTACCGTATGTCGTGTTTATTTGGATCAGGGCTGCTGCTGATGTCTTGCTTTTAGCCCAACGATCCACCCCGCATCCGGAGCTGATACCATGCTCACAAACATACCGCGCATTCTGTTGCTGACATTGACTGTATCCCTATTGGCGTATTTATTGTAGATGTTTTTCGGATTTGGGTTCTCTTATTAGGTTCATATCCGGATTCTTTGCGCTACCATTCACCTTCAGACTGTATTCATATTACATACCTATTCTATTTCCATTGTCACTTAGATACCCCTTTCGCGACCTACGGATGGCTTGGTCCACCCGTTCCCGGTGTCGTACGAATGGCGTAATTCCCAACAGCTCCCAAATGGCCATCGCGGGCGGTTATGATGTGGGTGTCCGATCGAGCCGCTCATTTCCACGAAAGACGACATGCCCGATATCACGGGCGAAATGCGGTGGCAGGCGAGGCTGAGGTCCCTTTTTCTTTCGTCTGCGCTGTCCAGGACGAACCGCGTCTCCGGTGTCAGAGGTTGCAACAGCAGCAGTTTCTGTGGGTTGGGCATCCATCGCACCCGCGGTCGTGGGTGGGTCGACGGGTAAAACAGGGGGTGCGGGGATGCGACGCTCTTCCTGGCAGCAGTGACATTGATACGAGATGAGGTGCCCATGCGAAGGCGAGTCTGCTCAGAACGCGTCAGAAATGGGTGTACACGATGCTGGTCACCCACCCTTGATGCGGACGGTCGCGGAGATGCCTGGTACCAAGGGTGCGCTGCACCGTTTGCATATGCGTCGTTTCACGGAGGGGTCCCTGTGTGTAGAAGGGGGTGTCGGAGAGAACCAGCGTTGGCACCAACGCGTCAGCGAGAGCAAGGGTAGACGATGGGATCGGACGCGCCACGTACATCCTGACGTTGGTCTTTTGGCCCACGCGCTTCATCGTCTCTACGTAGCTCCTCGATAGTTCTCCAAGGGTCACCACACGACGTCCTCTCCTCTTCCTGGATTTCTTGGGATGGGAAGGCGGGTCCGATGGGTGGCCGGGCACCGTCGAACTCGACGGTCCGTCATCAGGGCGGGCAGCGCCAGGTGGTGCGAGGCCGTTCAAGAGGACGCTGGCTTGGTACAGAAAGTTGAGTCGCTGGAGGATATCCCGGTTTGTCACGTTTGTTGGGTTGGGAATCTCGTCCTTGTTCTTGTCCTTGTTCTTGCCCATTGCGGGCGGTTCGAGACTGGAGAGTGAGGAACCGTATCGGGGCCGTCGGCTAGCGTGCCTATACAAGCAAGCAAAGTAGCAGAGTTGCACCGACCTTAGCTCAGTTGGAAGAGCGCGAGACTGTAATGGTTAACTGTCATCTTGAGGTCGCCTGTTCGAGCCAGGCAGGTCGGACTATTCTTTTTCCCCTTCCGCTCCGGTGGAAGAGAGGGCTAAATCAGGCGGTGTCGGTGGGCAGTGCTCAGTCCTTGAAAGCGAATTTCAAAAGTCCGAGGGGATATTGCCAAGGTTCTGAAAACTGGTAGTATTCCACAGTAAGTACTAAAGTGCCCTCTCGTTCTCGCACCCGTAAGTGGCTGGCTTCATCAACTTCCTTGCTCCCAAGAAAAAAGTAACCGACCTTAGCTCAGTTGGAAGAGCGCGAGACTGTAACTGGATAAATCATCTTGAGGTCGCCTGTTCGAGCCAGGCAGGTCGGATATCCTTTTCCCGCTCAGCTGGAGCAAAGCAAAATGTATCCGGTTCTAGGTGGGCCCAGTTGTACAGGAGAACTCCGGGATGAATTCAAATACGCAGTTCTAAGTCGACTAATGCCGGTGACCACTTGTATAGTGATGCACGATCCAAGAGAACAGATCTGAAAGACGACGACCGCACCCGTACAACTACATGATGAATAATTGCGGCCCCCAAGTCCGGAGGCGCAGCCGACCGACGCGACCGCCCCAATGGTAGTGCGCCGACATACCATCCATACCATGAAGTGCCAATCAGAACCAATCTTTGCAGTCCCAGATAATCCTTTTTACATCGTCGCACCTAAACTCCTCAAAAACCCGACCCCACTCGTGTCTCCGTTGAAAATGGCCTTTTGCAACGCCGTTAAGCCGTCAGCTCCATAGGTGCAGTTGACGTCGACGCCGTGCTCTGCAATGAGTTCGATTGCGCCAGCATAGTCGCCCTCTGCGACGAGATCATGGAAGGCACGATTGTGTACTTGGCTGGGATGGGAGTCTAGGTATAATTCCTCTTCCTATTCAACAAAAGGGGAGGTGGAAGACGATCCGATTAGTAATTGTGACGCATACGTCGATGGTCCAGGTTTGAGTCCGTGCGCACGCAAGGTGAACGTCAATGGAACGACGGACACGTGAATGACCGATCGATACCGGTGCCCGAAGCGAATCGGCATCCTCGTTCTACGCACGGCATTCGAAGGTAGAGGAGACAAAAACGTGACGCACAAGGATCAAGCCGAAGTCGAACCCTCTTGTCTCACCGCCTTCGTTGCGCACATCGACGAGGAGCCGTCCAGACGGATCGAGGGTGTTTTGCCCACACACCACGCAGGTCGGGAGGAGGAATGCGGACGAGACGCTGCCGGACACCGCGGCGGGAAGGACGCCGCGGGCGCTGACCCGTTTGGCGTCCTCGATCAGGCAGGTCCAGTGAGCGTGGTGTCCGCCGGGGCCCGATCCAGGTGGACCGCAATACAGTTCGACGTCGTCGATGACGGTCTCACCGTGATCATGCTCCCATTCGCAGTTGCGGTCAGTGTCTGCGTCTGTCAAGAGTAGAAGGGGTTCGTGACAGAACATGCAGGTGTCAGGGGAGTATGAAAGCAGGGCCTGGGGCTGGCTGGTGCTCCCCATGGTAGTGCGAGCCAAACGTTGATGATCGGTCGAAAATTTTCCGGATAGGGGTGGAACAAAAATTGAATAACAGATATTTGAAAAGCCGGCATTTCACAAAAAGTCCCCTGAGACGAATCATGATTATCCGAAAGGCTTTTTGCAGCGGGTTGAGCCCTCGGGACGGGGCTAGCTAAAGACTTACTGCAAGGACTTCCCCCCTGTCTTCCACCATCACTAATCAACAACACAAGTCAGCCGTGACCCAGAGTGCGGCAGCGATTACTTAGCTTTGGGCCCTGGAAAACCAGACGAGACGACTCAATTCGCTACAGTATGGACCACCTCAGTGACTATTTCATCTTCATCTAGCAATCTGAAAGCATTCCATCTCTGCTGGCCTTGTTCAGCCGTATTTTCGGTATTCCAAACGAGACCCGCCT
This sequence comes from Tylopilus vinaceipallidus, assembly GCA_038089215.1. NCBI lineage: Eukaryota > Fungi > Basidiomycota > Agaricomycetes > Boletales > Boletaceae > Tylopilus > Tylopilus vinaceipallidus. The sequence continues at coordinate 30,411 of JBBPKK010000160.1, forward strand.
CGAATTCTTCCGTCACTCATCAAAGTACGCCAAATTATTATGGTCTACAAAATACACCAATGGAAAGCGACACCTAGTTCCCGCGAGTCGGAAGTTGACTTTGATTGTTTCTCCATTGGTAGCTTCGCTTGTGACGTGCTTTGACCCCGATCCATGCCACGCGGACGAAACATGCTAAGGTGTAAAGCCGACTGTGCCTCCCGCACGCCGCAAGCGTAATCGTATTCTCAACCTCTCCAAATGACGCCCGCAGGGCCCTGTCAGCTCACTTTCACTCAGCTTCCCAAGACCCAAAGCCTCGCTTTGACCAGAAGCTCTTGTATAGAACGCTAACAACCGTATCTCACAGCAAGAATGCGGGAGTACTGTCAGCGTACCGGTGTCCATGCGCGCCTCCCGCTTTTCCACGTAAATTCTTGTCACCGAGTTGGACTGTGGGGGAAAAAGATGATTGATACTACCGACCTACTCTCCAGCTGAACATGTCGCCTCTGGCATAATGTCTTCACTGTCCGACTCTGGTAGCTCCGACTTCCGGGTTGAAGAACAGGACGAACTTCACGAAATTGCTGATGAGCATGTTTACCCCATGGATATGGCCCTTGGATGCTTGTCAAGAGGTTCGGTGATTATGGGCCCGCCAGGGGGTCAGAGACCTGAAGAAGTGAATGAATTGAACGCAAGTATTGGTCTGGAATTAGTACCATTTTCGATATTCGTGTATGCGCCCGTTGTGGAGCGATGAGACGCCGAACTGAACTCCTCTGTAGGTTCGACAGCGACTTGGACGAGAATATTAATGGTTGGTGGACCACCCCCGGCCACTAACTAAACTTCATCTCACAGCTGCTTGTGTGGCTGAGCCCCATTCGAGTCCAACAATCCAGTAAGGGTGACTGACAGCAGTGCCAGTTTATTGATATACAATGTCCCACTGATTTTAGAATGCGGCAATGCTGCTCTTTGGAATGGCTCATCACTCCTCCTTACTCGGCAACGTCGACGCTTCCATTCATGCCTCTGAAGGAAAAAGCTTCGACGCTGTCGAACGGGATCATCACGCGCGACATCGTCCACCGAATCCTCACAACCAACAACTTGAAGTGGCTTTTATATTTTTAACATCTAGCATGATGGAGGGTTGCGGCGCTCGAATCGAGGGAGACCTCAGAACTGTGTGCAACCACCTCAGGCAAGTTCACCAATTTAGTGAGGCGGGGTGTCCCTAAGAAATCTGGTGACTGAATCAGATCGCGGCTTGTCGACGTAGGCCTCAACTTTGCGTTACGCTGAGATGCGACATATGTGGGCTTACCCCTTCTAAGCATGACATCCCCCCGCATCTCATTCCCATCCACACATCTCACATGTGAGCAGGTTTGAGGAACAGCTTTTCTCTCTCTTGCAAGGGGCACAGACTTGAAAGATTGGGTACAACTTGAATGTAAAACACTGGTTTACCCCTAGAGGTTCTGACGTGTCTCACTACACTGGCGCTCTTTTCGCCTCGATTTTCTGAAAGCCCCGGGCTCTCTCGTTGACCCCTATTCAACATTGAACGTTGAGTATCCGGGTCCTGAGCGACCTTTGCTGTGCTATCGTGCATACGTCCTGCCATCGCTCCTCATACAGCGCCCAATTCGGCTGACGACATTGCATATGCCAACTTTGCCAAGCACGAATGGAAAGTCCTCCACCAACTTGAGGCGGCAGAGACTCTGCGAAGAACCTCGCTAATGCTGGAACGGACCTTGTTTCGATGGAAGAGTCTGCAACATCCATGATGCTGAGTCTTGACCTGGGACATCTACACAGTTGACTCGGAGCGGGGAGAACATAACCGCGAGTATCAAGGGCGACACACAGCTCATACAGCAGTGGGCATTGTCGGAGGAATTCCGAAAGGGCACCCGGTGTGATGCCGGTGGAACACCAGCCAAAGGTTTCATTGATGATCAAGGATGTCAGCTGCTGGCAACCCGATGCAAGTCCTAGCAGATCACTGTCTTTCAGGTCCACAGCCGACATGAGATCAAGTTTTACACTGATGAGATTTGGTGCCATGAAATGATGTACATCCTCGAAAGCGAGCATAGAATGTTCCAGGTTTGGGGCGATAGAGATCAGCTCGGAGGATGGTGCATTTGTGATAATACTGAACTGGAGCATGCGGGTACTTTGGCAAGCGTTTCGTAGTGCCGTTGCAAATGACCTGCATCGGGGGGGAGATGTGGTGGAAAAGTGAATGCTTACACTCAAGATGGCTGGGAGTTGTATGTGGCTGAAGAACTCGGAAAGGGGAACGAAGGATCCGATTGCTATCTCTATACATTGCAGTGCAGAGAAAACAAGCACGGAGCCGGAGGATGCAATTTGGTCCACCAGGGTAGACTCTAGGTCGAATGAAAGCATGGTTAAACTGGGCGTGTTGGAGAGATGAAACAGGGTGTTAAGGTCCACGTTGATGCCATAATAGTCTACCGAACGAAGGAGTGCCCAGCAACGAGTGGTTCGGTTCATGGCTTCATCAAAGCGGACGACACGTTGATCCTGAGAAGAAAGTCGAAGGATGCGTATTGTTTTCATGGCAAGACAGTTTATTCCAAGCAAGTGGATGAAGCTCTCACAGGCCAAAATATTTGATAGCATAATGTCCAGGTCAAGCGACGTTAGATTCGGTGAAATAACATGATGGAGGAAAGGAAGAGTGTCGTCCGTGATAACAAAGGTTAATCGTCGGATATTCGGGAAGAGCTGGTCAGCCATACTCGCCCCGCACAGTCGCGCGAGAGCTTTCCGATCCACACCATGCTGGAAATCCGAATTGCTAATGGTCAAGTCGTGGACGCGGCGCGTGTACGTTTTTAGACTAGCGAGGTCAGCCTCTTCCAGTGCTCTCTTGAGAGTGTAAATCTGCCAAAGAAAAAATCAGTTGCTGCTCTGTGGACACGCGAAGGAAAAGTCTCGCCAGGCAACCGGATCTTGACATTTGTGTACCATATGCCCCAGGAAGACAGCGCAACAGATGTGTCAGATTGTCCAATTCCATCCATAACACGTCTAGTGCTGGCTCTTTGAAAACCCGGCATGTTCCAGCCAACGCGACAAGATCAGCAGTAGTGTGGTCTCGCTCTGACCAATGCCAATGGTTGCGATATGGGGAGCAATGAGCAAAGATGTTATACAGGATCTCCCCGACAAGAAGAGCACGATGCATGGTTCTCGAGAGTTGGGAACAAAGGCTAAGTTGGCGAAGCCCCTAAGGTGACGAATTTCAATTGATCATTTGCGTCCAGCACAAGCAAGCGGAATATCCCAGGTGCCTGTCACCGGCTCTGAGCCACAGCATAAGACTAGTGCCATGCACTGGCATGCTCATCCGATGACTCCAGCCAGCAGAAACTGCGCAACTTGGACCAATAGACCATCCTCTCTCGCTTGTCGGTGGCTCATCGAGGCATCACGGCTACTGACTGCTGCCGCCCGCGGACATTCAACCGGCTCTTTGGACATCGCTACAGATGACGCGACGAGGGAGGAGATGCGGAGGGAGTGAGGGTGACATGAGCGAGAAGGGTCGGGCAAAGCGCGCGGCACTTTCGGCCCCAGACAGAGCAGGCCCGGGTGGGGCGTGAGCTGTGAGGGTGGGTGGGACCGCCTTGCAGTGGCGAGAAAGGGCTAGCCGGCATGCCTGGGACCCCATGGTGGGGAAAACTGCAAGGCACCGAAAACGGACCGTATGAGGTCTGGGAGTGGCGGGTGGGTGCGGCGAAAGGCGTGGCGGGACCACAACGGCGGACGAGCGGGCAGGTGGAGGCGCGGGAAGGGGACGCGCGCCGCCGACTGCCTACGCTCGTCCGAAGACCATGCTCTGTGGCGCCGCCCGTGCCCCGCGACACCGCAGACCTCCACACTTCTAGTACTCTTGAACTGGCGCTCTGTTATCTCTTTAACCGGGGCTGTTTCCACTGGGCCAGGTATTCGTTGCATTCATTGGATTCCTCAAAAAAAAAATCGGTGGGCACAAGCATTCTGAATCATCCGAGTCAATAATATTGGACCGTGCGGCTGAAGAAACGATGATCGATCAATTTACGACAAGTTAACGGTGCCGGGAATTCAGCCCTCGCAGACCCGGATCATCCGTGGCGACTACTTCAGCCACTAAGTACCAGTTGAATTGAAACATGAACCGAACACGATTGACTGTCAGAATGGTGATGTGATGCGGGGAGGATCAACATCCACGAGAACGAATAGCAAGCTAACTCAAGATTGACACATCTGATCCCGTCATCGTTGCTGCTTTGCTGATCCAGGGCTGATCATAGGGCCAACCCGGATCTCGAGAGCTACTTTGGGCCAGTTCTTCCCACTGCACGGTTCGAAGAATGGGATGTAAACAATTACAATTTCGTGCCAAGGGAGGTATAGACGTTCCCAAGACCATTTCTCCTGTCACTGGCCATTACAGAAGTGGTTAGCATGTGAACCTCATTATGCTGCCGTTTACCCTCAGAATCAGCATAAATGCGAGCTGCAAGTCAGCACGGCTCCAACAAACCCTCGGACAATACACCCTTCTACCTCTCGCTCAGAACATATAAATTTACACATATCCAATGACTTCCTTCGACTTCATTAATGCGAACGTGCCACAGGAATGGATTGGCATCGTGCCCATCTGGTGGACCTATACCTCTGAAATTCTTAACGACCATGCCTCAGAGGAGCATGACCAGTCCGTGATGATCTCTGACACAACAACCGTACGACGTTGCACCCTGGAATGTGTATACTGTTGACACCAATATTAGGCGTACTTGCATCATGACGCTTCTACCATTCTCAAAGAGCAAGCCTCAGAGGAGGAAATCTAGGAGCCAGTTGGCATTCAAATCCTCGATCCATGATGTTGAATCCCATGTAGGATGTATCTTGCCGTTTCTGCCGTTGTTGATATTACCTAGTGCGCTGTGGACGTGTTGTGTATGTGATAGCACGTAGTCGGATAGGAGCATCGTATTTCGCGTGTCTCGTTGCCTCCAAACGCAAAAGAGCTCGGTTTGCCCTGTTCCCATGCACGAGCAGCAAGGCAGGAATATTTAGGTAGTGAGTAACGGATATACATACATGCCGGCGACTCGGATGCGCGTTGTCTGCTCCCTTGTCAAGATGATCTCAACAGCCTAACCGGGCACTTTGGTTGCTTTCCAAAACGATGCCTGATAGATATATCTGAGCATCGACTGATCGTTGCTCGTATAGCTCGTCTCGATCGTCCGCTCGTCCTGTTTGAGGTCATGTCCGTCAACCAGACTCGATGAGAGGCCGACACCACCGAATGAAGAAAGACGTACGCTCAACAGGAAACCCATATGGCGCGCCAATGTCTTGACTTCATCTAGATCTAATTCTATCGATGGGTCGCTGGTGTTGTTGTTCTCAAAGTGCCATAGCAACGGGCCTAGAATAAAAAGCAGAGATAGGTTTGAACGAGCAAGAGCGAGGCAAGGCAATAATATACCAAGATTAATCCAGACCCCGCCAGGTGCAAGGATGCGATGAATGACGCGAAAGTAATTTACAATGTTCTTGGCCTGCCGTCATGATACTCAACGAGATCGTGCGAATGGGAGAATAGGGGGGCATACGGTATCGATAAAGAAACAGGTGAGCACGGCGTCCCATTGTCCGGCTTGTGGTTCGTTCTCGTCCGTGTCTTCGGCACCATAAATCTCCTCAAAGTCCCCTGAGGTATAATTGCAGCAACGAGACGTGATATGAATGATTGTGGACCCGTACCAGCTACCAACGAAAAGTCAGATCCTGGAGGTAAATCTGACGGGAGGACATCGGGGATTTTCACGGGTCGAAGCAGTGAGTCTTTGGTAGTGATGTTCGAAAAGGAGTGAATATACGGGTATATGATATGTTCCCCAATCGACCCAGTCCTTGAATATGTTAGATGCAGTCGATTACATCAAACTTGGAGGCGTACTTGTTGAGGATAAGGTACGAGGAAAGGAGCATATAGTGGGAGAATTCGTTGCCTTGACAAGCAAATCCTGGCGGTCGAAGTCAGCCTCCAACCTTTATGTCGGAAATTCGTTTAACCGAGTTTCGCTACGTCATATGCCAATCTCCCTAGACCCGCACCTGGGACCAAAACTCGGATTGTTCGTCTATGCTCTGTAAGTAAAAACAAGCTTGTTCGCTACCATGAAGCATGGCGTTACCTGTCTCTTCCCTCGAAATGTTCTTCGAGGGCCGTTTTCATGGGCTCGTAGCATAGATCACGCTCCGCTTTCCCCTGGTGACGTATCGTGACGGACAGAAAACGAGTGCCGAGTCGCTAAGACACGCACGTCTTCACTCCAATCACGGACGAATTGTTTGAGCGTGCTCCTTAATTTATCCATGTCGAAATCCGTGGCCTTGTATCTCGCATGACCATGGCCATGCAGTTTCCTTGGATCCAGCGTCTTGGTCTCGTGCGAATGACTGTGCGCTGACAATTCTTCCTCTGTTAAGGGTTGGTCAAAGTCGAAAATGCCCGCAATATTCAATCCGAATGCATCCTACCTTGTTCTGGTTCGCGAAATCCTGGCGGCCGTCCGGGCTGCAAAAGGGTGTCTGCATCACCAAGTGTCACATCCTCCTCTGCGTCTTCCCCCATGCCCGAATTATGCCCGAATATCTCTGGATTCGCGACGATTTTGCGCAAAAACTCGGCATTGGCGAGGATGGCGGTGTCGACCTCTTGGAGCTTGCGCCTGTAGCCAACCGCATCGAGTAGCGCCTTGTCCGCGGATGGGAGGGTGTAAAGGTCTTTTCGACGACGGTTGTTGGCCGTGAGCTGTTATGTGTTCGAGGAGATAGCAGTGAATCGCCAGTCAGAGCAATATAATAATTTTACGCACCGAGTATTGAGCATATTGCTGGAACGTGGTGACAACATTGGAAAAATGGATCTGTTCTTCTTCGACGTCTTCTTCCGTGAATTGAGGCATCTCAGAGCGTTGTTGACATTTTGGATCGCCGGCGTTGTTTGTTTTCAAAGCTCCCGCCAAACAAATGTCCTCTTTTAGTAATCACACCTTGACCGTATACTTTCACCACACCCCGCACGATGGTACGCCCACTTTGATGTTTAGAGGGGGTATCTTGACAAGGTCTTACAGGCGCGTAACGAAGAAAAAGCCCAGTCCATGCTCTACCGCTTCCGCGAAGCCCAGGCGGCGGAGTTAGGGCTTGGCACCCGCGCAGACAGACGACCCAAGATGGCCAGCGCCTGCAAAAGCCTTCGGGAATGTGAACGCTGGCGCGGAGAAATTCTACGCGAGATCAGTCGAAAGGTGTCCAAGATTCAGGACTGTACGTCCCGTTTGGCCCCAATTCGTTCTTCCTGGTCCACACTCGCTTACCACCGACGCTTCGCACTGCAGCCGGTCTGACCGACTACGAAGTGCGCGATTTGAACGACGAGATCAACAAATTGTTGCGCGAAAAGCGACATTGGGAGAACCAAATCATTGCGCTCGGGGGCGCAAATTACAGGCGGAATGTCGCCATGCTCGACGACGACGGCAAGGAAGTGCCGGGTACGAAAGGATACAAGTCTGTCACCTCTTTCCTCTCTTCCGGCCGCAAATCTGATCGCGTGTACATCGATTAGGTACTTTGGCCGTGCTAAAGAACTCCCTGGAGTCCGCGAACTCTTCCAGAGTCGAAAGAAAGAGGAAGAGGAAGAAAACCAAGCATTGGCGTACTATAAAAAGTTTATGCACCAAGGCCCAGCTTACTTTGGAGACTTGGACGAGACACAAGCGGGGAATGAGTTGATCGAGTATGAGAGGGAGACCGAGGAGGAGGAGTGGCGGGCGGGACATCTGCGGGTTTGGGAGGTCCTTGGGATCTCTGCAGATGAGCCTGTACCCGACATGCCTCGTGATTCCAGACAGTCTTTGCCGAATACTCCTTCCGATCCATCGCCTTCCGACGCATCACCATCGACCAACAATGCAAAGCGGAAAGTCGATGGTGATGACAAGCCGGCAGATACTGCGGACCCTTCATCCGGGAACAACAAACGATCAAAGACAGACTTGGCTTCAGAACAAGTCCAAGCCGCACCGACCCCCGTAGCCAACTCAATGCAGGCCCATGCCCAGCTCGCTGCATCGTACATCTCGTTCCTGTCTCCACAGGACCTGCTACCACCGAAGATGCCGACTAGAGAAGAAATGGAAAGCGTGCTACTTAAACTACAGAAGGAGGCGCTGGTGAACGAGTACTTTGGGGACTCATAGCTGTAACTTACTCATCGGAGCCAAAATTGCGACGTCGGATTCGGCGGACGAGATGTCCCCCCACCTTGGTTCGAAATTAGGACGCCCGTCGCGCCCGTCGTGTCTGTTCCTGTCGAGGCTGTTGGTACTTGCGGTCAGTTTGTATGCGTCTTTAGCTTTTATCACCCGGTTCACACGAGTCACTACTAAGTACGATTAGCTCTGGTTGACCAGTAAAAGTTATTGCGAGTGGTGAGTTTGCCAACGATCGCTTTACTCTCCCTTTGCCGCACACCAGTTGTGTCTTTGGAGATGAGGACCGTTCGGGAAGCTTTGAAAAGAAAAGCCTGCCAGACGGGCTCAGTTTACCTGGTTATGATACATACTTTTCTGCTTCTGGAAAATCTCGTCACCCAGACTTTCCTCCTCGTTGATCTGCGCTTTACGTTGCAGACTCGCTGAAGATTCAGATGGCCGTGGTGGGATCGCCTTGTTCAGACCTCCGTCCCATCAGATGCGTTGTGGAATTCTGGTTTACCGTTGGTACCTAGTTTTGACTCGAGGTCGAGCTGCTGCCTTGGACATAGTTTGCAGCTTCGAAGCTATTTCAAGGTGCCAGGCAAGTCTGGGAATGTGACGACGGCCATACTACCGCCCGGGCCGACCGCTGGTGTATCCCCTGCGATCACATAATTTGCACACGTATACGTACCGTCCTTTGCAGCCTTGGCTAACTTTTTAGGACATTTGCTGGACATCAGGACGATCCAGAAAGCAGTATTTTTGGTCATTTATTCTGGCTGTACCGACGTCCAAGTCGTCACTTGAAGGGTGGCATGCGCGTCTCTTCCGAATCGACTAAATTTCACGCCAAAAGCCTTCTTTTTACTTTTATTTAGAACCCGATCGGTTCTCCACCCCCCCCCCGCGAAGAACACGTACGGGTGGGTACCGACCTCACGATTCTTGTGGCTCGAATGGCGACTCTTTCGCTCACTTACTCGTCTCCCCTGCACACCGACGACACTCTGTTGACGGCAGGGAACCCAGGTGAGTTTCAATCCTCTCTTCCGACCCACTTCAGAGAGAAAGGGTTCTCGTTGGGTATACTGTGACTGTGCCATTGCTACCCCACACTCAAGCCCTTCGGCCCCAGCACCCCCAGGCTCAAAGCGTGAGGATGCAAAAGACATGCAGATCACTCGAGATTCGTCCATCTCCCGCTTTGCTCGCTTCATTCATCCGATCTCTTACTCAAGTTCTGGGACCTCACCTTCGCCATCTCCTGCTCGCACAACGACGGCCCATCGATTCGGCGCTGACGATAGAATAGTATAATCAACCCCACTTCTCCGCTCACAACCTTTCCGGCTTTTTCTCTATTTCCACTTCAGCCTAGAGCTCATTCTGTATACCAAGACTGTGCTCATCCAATTCCCGTATGAATGCGCCCTCACCGCATTGCATACGATCTGCGGGTCACTTGGTGGTTTCGCCCTGTAATGTCTCAGGTTGTACGAGCCGGCCAAATTGTCGGAGATAGATAACCTGGCACTGCTTGCATTCAACCTGTTATACATTACCAACATTGCGGTCGGCAATCTGTCCTTGGAACTAGTTACTATCCCTGTCAGTCCCATCCCGTCTTCCAGAAGTTGACTAATCTTTTCCAGTTTCATCAGGTCGCCCGAGCAGCTACTCCGATGTTTACTCTCCTCTTTCAGTATTTCTATTCGGTGCGCGGAGCAGTCAGCAAAAGATGATCACTCTGGTTCCCGTCATCGCCGGTGTGCGTTTAGCGTGCGTGGTTCATAAGTGCTCGTTGAAGAAAAGGACCTGTGTGCAAACATTTTTCTATCGCAGGACCTGCGGTGACTATCACTTCACCACTGACGGGCTCTTTCTAACCCTGTTGGGGACACTCCTGGGTGCGATCAAAACAATCTATACAGGCACCATTCAGTCGTCACCGTCTTCTCAACCACCATCAGAGTTTTGTTACCTGGTCCCACCGCGCCTTCACTAACACCCCCTTGATGTCATTACACGCATACCCCCGCTGGCATTCATAGAGAGTGTGATATTAGTTGTTGTGTTGGGTCTCAACGGTACAAACGCATTCGGACTCAATGTCGTCAGCTTTACGGCGAACAAGTAGGGCCCCTAAGCATGACCGTCGCAGGTATGTTCTCCCGCTCCCGGCGTCTCACCTTCCCTTGTGCGCCCAACGGTGACCGGAAGATTTCCATTATCGTATCCAGTGACGACGTGTCCACGATTTGACTGACAGCAAATATCAAGCAAGTTTTGTCCATTGTTTTCATGGTAGTTATGTTTTATTTGTCGATATCGTTCATGAACGCGTGGGGTATCTTGCTAACACTCGTCGGCGGTGCTTGGTACACCAGTGTGTAACGGCCGGACCCCCGCGCGCAGCCGCTAAGTCAAGAGGCAGATGATACTGAGTGCTTAGCACTCAGTACCACAGGCAGTATATATATTAGATACTGGGATCTAAGTAACCCGGAGTGGTTACACAGTGCGGAACATCGACACGAAGACCGGGCCTCGCGTGCTTCCGTTTTCTGTTGCGCTATACAGTTCCCTTGACTCTGGATACACTTTCATACCCTCGAACGTCCTTGCGCGAATTGACATGTCCGGATTCAACCTAACGTCCTCTGAATTGTTTTGTACGTTTGTGTTTTCGATCTTGTTTTGTGTTGAATACAGCACACGTTCTCTCCACTATGATAAGTTGTACTAGTGATCGTTCTATAGTATCTCATGCAAGTGTACAATCCATGTCTCGTTGCCTATACATATGCCACAACGATGACGGCGATTCTGCGTTGGTAAGCGCACTGCATCAACAGATTGCCGGGTCGCCCATCCAATGATTGGTTCATTGTTAGAGCTGTCAGTCAACAAGTCTTGGTCGACTCCATAGCCGAACCTTTTCTATCCTCAACATCGGCTGGGAAGTAACATGTTCAAGAGTCGGGGGACGTTCTCAGTAAAATGATATGGTGCTAATCAGCGAACATGCTAGTCAAGATCTCTAAGGAACGTACGAGAATTGTTGGCGAACGCGCCGTCGTCGATGCCAAAATTTTGTGCAGCCAATGTCCTGACCTGGATCAACGGCTCAGAAGGCACGTCGATCGCCGAAGCAACAAGCCCACCTTTTCCTTACTAAACTTGAGTGCAATTTCGAAAAATGCTATCGCCACCAAAAAAATCAACAATGAGGAAAGCGGAAGAAAAACTTCCCATTATAATTTCTTCCTGTGGTGACGGGGCTTCCCCCGGTCTTGGCTTGTGTCACGCGTTGGCCTACGGACTAGTCTGGTGGCCATCTGGGAGTACCGTGCAGAGGTTAAGGCGTAAGATCGACTGCATGCTGCCTGGCTTGCTCGCCACAGATTCGCACGATTCCCCCTCAACTTCAGCCCGATATCTTCCCATCATAAGTTAAAGTTCCTGCTACTGTTTCACGTTGTTCGGGAGCGAGATCGATTAAAGAGGTTAAGGAACATCCCCAATACTTATTTGGTCCAGTTGGAGAGAGTCACGGTATGGATGCTTACGATGAACGGGGGTTACATAATGCGGGCATCCTAGGGCTGGTCCACCATTACAGATATTGTACTGAAGATTCGGCCCGTCGTTTTTGCACGATGGTGTGACGGGTGGCTAAACGGATCGTGATGAACAGGACAAAGGTGAGATACAAGCTAAGGAGATTTCTACAGATGAGGGATTACAGATGCCCAGCAGATTGCGTCATGTGTGCCAGGTTTAACGGACCGCAGGCTCGACAACATGAGGACTACGATGAACCAGCGGAATAGAACGTAGGGAACAGTAGACAGGATTACAATGAAGCGGAATATCCATATACATCGTGAAGTCACCTTCCCGTTTGTTGTGCGTCCTAACCACAGGAGAAGGAAGAGTAAAACGCCAAGCGTATAGGTACCTAACATTCCTAGGGAGGCGACCCGCCATAACAATTGCTCAGTGTGCGTTGGAAAGAAATAGTCCCAGGCAATAAAATGGACTGCAATAAAAATCAGTCCTGCTGGAATGGCTGGTGTGCCCCTTCTAATACTTCTTTTCCAATCCCATAGCAAGTGACCGTCTGGGGTGATAGCCACCTCGGACGAATAGCCACAAAGTGTGGGCACTCGATGCTGCCTGACGCAAGCCTCTGAGACCGTCCCTAATCCCAAAAGATCAAAGGCTCGCCTAGCCGATTTCGCCAAATATAATGTGGATCGTGGTACGCCTTGAGGACCGTCTAAGGATGCTGCCAACATATCCGCGAGACTTTTTGGGTGATTGTACGTGAAGGTTGGTCACCTCAGTGAAGAGTACGGTCATTGAAATTCATTAAAATACTTGTGGGTCACCTCCCTTGGAGGACTCGAACCCCTCCAGTACACTAACACACTTGGGCTTGTACCACCAGACGGCATATATGATACAACTCAGAATTGTAATCGCCAGCGTGTCCACTTCAAGCTGCGTTGTTGGCAATCCGCTTGCGGCACGAGCAATAAACTGGAGAATGAACCATGCCAGTTGTATAAATGCGATTCCCTTGGATAGCCAGTCACTTTTGCTCTTGTCATCGATCATCTTCTCTGGTATCATCGTTACCCGAATAGCATCCATTTTGATGAATTCGAGGAGTTCATGGGGAGTGAGAGGGGCAACAGCTTCGCAGGTATAAGGGCCCTTGTTGACATAAAGCATGAAGCCACCCATCCACGCAAAAAGAGTATGTTTCATGGTCCAACGACGGCACCCTGGCGGCGGAACTGATGATGGAGGAAACTTCTCGTGGATGAACTTGCAAGGAAATTTCCTTGCAAAACCAGAGCATGACGCCGCAATAGATTCGTACCACTGATACTAGTTAGCTAAGCAGAAAGTAAACGCAGACGAGGAGGGCTTACTCCAGAGGTACACTTGTCGTCGGATTCGATTACCTTCTCGCCTTCCTCAAGTGGTGCGTCACGAGAAACGAGATACGGCTCAGAGCCATATTTTACACGTAACTCGATCGTGCCCGTCTGAAGAGCCTTTTGGAAATTTTGATATGCTTCGCGAGCATCAAGACGTTGGTGCAAGGCCCAGATTACAATCAGTTCTGGTGTCAATAGAGCAGTGATCATGATACGCAAGCGGCGGAACGCAACAACAAGTCCAGCGTCATTTGGGCCCGGGATATTTGGATGTATGGCTGTCCAAGTGCAAGCGAACAGCGTCGTAGCACAACCAAGGACAATGTTATACAGTGTTCTTGTTCGGGTGCATGCCGACGAAAATGTGGAAGCATATTCCGGGCGAAATATGTTGGAACCAATCGCAGTGACTGAAATGCTTGCGTTCATGGGACTCGTTCGATTCCGAACAGCGGGACAGTAGGAAGAAAGCGGATGTTGGCGCAGGGTTCGAAATTGTCGTTCGCCTGTTGGAACCTTGGCTTTACTTATGTAATGAGTTGCTCACCATCACAGAGTATTCTCTGAATAATCAAGAAGATCTACCGAAGGTGTAAGGTTGGCGTCCTCGGCCCCAAACACTATCATTATGATCGTGCCTTCACGCACCAAGGTTCCTTCAAGTTGTTTGAGCATACAAATCTGTCAGATTCTGTGAACAGATGTGAGCAGTGTATGTATAGAATCGCCCTCTGAGGATGTCTGCCGTCATACGCTGGTGAGGGACAGGTCACTAGGAGCATACGCTGCGTACATTTTCCAATCGCCGTACATCGACTTCAAAGAAAGTGCCAGCCGTTCTGATGGAAGGACGATTATGACAATGAACTTCACGCTAGCTGTCAGTGGCAGGGACTCAGCCTCCCCAGGCGTGCTGGCTCAGCCTAGCTGGTACAAAAACAATTCTTCATCACGGATCTCAGAACGGGATCGACTTCAAATGTCGGATGGGTTAGCCTCGTGCTAGCCTTGATCGAAGTTCTACGTCCCATTGTTCGAGAGTCAGTTAGATCACGGAGGTTATAGAATACGTTCAAGCATCTAGAGAGAGCGTCATATCAATACTCATATTTCGAAGCTGGGGCTTAACGCGGACGTCCCAAACCATTATAGTCGCGCTATGGGATCCGACACGCCGCAGCATTATTTAGTCATGGTTACGCGGTGGCGGGGCCCCTAGAGCCTGCAACGTCACACCTTACTGACCTCATAGAGAGGACAGTGACCTGAGGGGTGACGACAATGGTGGACCAGAGCAGCTCTTTATGATTTATTGTGCGACAAGTTGAATTTCGGTGA
>JBBPKK010000161.1:0-44892 GCA_038089215.1 Tylopilus vinaceipallidus
TTCTGATGCTTCCATTCCACTACCAGGCTGTGCCAGGCAGTGTCCCCTTTGCCCTCCTCATGTACAATCTCTAGATTAGAGTACAATAGGTACAAACATGTAGAATAGTATATAAAGCCTGAATGCAGGCCAGGGAACCTAGTCTGGTTCTCCTGGGTTTTTCCCCTCGAGCTTAGCACACCAACTCAGTCCCCCATGGTCTAGGAGGTTTAGTGAATAGCCTAAGAACAAGAGCTCAAGGGTTGTTTCAGTCCTGAGGTGAAGTTCCATGGGTTTTGAGGACATGGGGGCTGGGGGTGTGAACATGGGGTTTCAGGTAGGGAATCAGAAGGGGTTGTTTCTTTGGACAGGGGTGGGGGACAGTGGTGTCTGGGTTCTGGGAATAGAAGCATGAGTAGAGAAGTCATGTGCAAGTTCTTGGTCTAGGGTTACTTTCTCTAGAGATATGAGAAGAAGGTCAAGTTCCAAGGGGTGGGAATCTAAAGAGAATTCTTCTGTGTCTAAGAAATCTTCAATAGAGTCAAAGACGATCAAGGGTTGCTGAGCATGATGAGCACTCCAGCAGGGGTTTGAGGAGGGTCTTTGGATAATGGTGGTGGTCTACTAGACAGTAGCTGTTTGAGGAAGAGACTTGTTCTTTTGTTATGACTAACCCAGGTAGGGGTAGGCATAGCCCTTGTTGGGGTCAAGGGATTGAGACTATATGAGAACACAAGGGGACTCCTTGTGGGATAAGAAAATACTAGTGACAGGCTAGGTTGAGTCAAGGATTCAGAGGACTAGCTGGCACTTAACTGTAGCTAGGAGATGTCAAGAGGAATATATTCCACAAGAGAATTGAAGGTACAATGTAATGTACAAGAGAGAACAAGTCTGAGAGATTACAGCAATATCAAAGGGTTTATATATTCAAGGGGATCACTTTAGGGCAGGTGTGAGAACATGATGAGTAATGGGGGAAGTGATGACAAAGCAACTGAGAGAGAAAGACTATTGGTCAGAGATAAGGGTGAGTCATTACTGAAAAAAAGAAAAGATAGTCCAAGGTGAGGGTTGAATCAAGGCTTGTATGGTACAGGGGCTTAATGGGTAAGGAAAGAAGAATAAATCATAACACAAAGAATACCCCTTCCACCTGACCAGGAATTGTTTTCTTTGGTGAGATTCATGGTGTGCAAGAATAGCTTCAATTTTGTATTTTTTATCTCTATCTCTATCCTCCAGGAGTGATTCTAAAAACAGAGTTCCATGTTCAGAGGTAGTTCGGAAAGAGAAAAGAAGTGAAGTGTGGAAAACAGAGTGGATTTTCCAAGTTGGGGGAGGTTTTAAGTGATAAGTGAGTGGGGAGATGACTTTTTCTGTGGGGAATGTACCATAGTGGCATTGAGAGAGTTTGGGGTGGACTCCAGGAAAGCAAAGATTCTTGGTCTCTAGCCAGACTTTGTCTTCTAGCTTCCATGGGATGAACTTGGAGCAGACCCTGTCTTTCATAATTAGGCAAGCTTTCTCATGCATAGCAAGAGCTTCCTTTCTGGCTTCTTCTAAAGCCTTCATGTGTTGTTCTAAAGCCAGTAAGAAGGTTTTACCAAGGGGGGGGGGGGGTAAGTGCAGTGTTCATATCCCATCATGAGATAGAATGGTGACTGGTGGGTGGAAGAGTAAGGGGAGAAGTTGTGAGTGAACTCAGCTGTAGGAAGGAACTGAGACCATGACATGGAAGAGCCTTGGCAGTAGATGCAAAGGTATGTTTCAAGTTCCTGATTGAGGTGTTTCATTTGTCCATCAGTTTGAGGGTGGTAGGAGGAAGAAATGGCAATGTTGTAATGGAGAAGTCTGGCCAGTTCCAGGCTGAAGGTGGAAGCAAATTGGAATCCTCTATTGGAGATCACTCTATCATGTAATCTGAATTGGAGGTAGACATGGTGGAAAAAGAGTGAAGTGATGCCAGCTGCATCAATTGATTTGGTACAATACCCCCCTTTGAGAGTTCATAATCAACCATGACCAAAACAGAGTCAAAGCTGTCTAAAGGGGGCAGATCAGTAATAAAGTGCAGGAAATCTATTGGAAAGGGCAGGTTGCAGAGGAGGAGAGTGGAGAAAGGGCAGGCACCATTGAATGAGTGTTGACTTTGTTGGCCTAGCAGGTGGGGCAACCTAGGACATATTTGTGGATGAAGAAGGCAAATCCAGGCCACCAATAGTCACATTAAACAAGGGCCTGTGTGTGAACTATCCCACCATGCCCTGAGCTGGGTAAAAAGTGAATGTGAGTGACCAGATTGTATCAGAGGGAGGCTGGGATGTAGAGTTATTCCCAGTAGTACAATTGATTGTCCAAGAAGGACCAGTCAGAGGAAAGAGAGCAAGCTAGGGGTGTCTGCCTTGTCAGAGTGGTGAGGACAAACAGGTTGGATGGTGTGGAGATGGCAAGCTTGGTGGCAATGGAAGCATCCAGAGCATATATGTACATCCTGTGCCAACATCCTAAACCCCTCCATCCCATTACCTCCATTGGATCTCCAATCCACCTCCATCCCTGCCTCTGCTCTTTCATCCCTGAAGCCTTGGACCTCTGTTGGATTCACCCTCAGAGAACCAGGACTTGACAGAATTCTTGGTTCCATCAACATTGTGTGCAATAATTGGTTTGGGGAGGTGAGAGAGGGGGAGACAATTGCAGCAGACTTGCCTCCAGGACAGAAAGCATTCAGTAGCTCCACTATTGATGAGGACATGTAGGTTGACTTTGGTTTTGCTTCCACATTGCAAGAGAATTGGTAAATGCATAGAAGACTCTTTTATGTTTGCAGTATACATGGGGGCAACATACTGGGAAGAAATTGTCAACTTCTTTTCTTCCCAATCTAAAAACCCAAAGTAGAGGTGGTTGTCTCCTTCTCCTCTTTATAATTGTCATCATGGCAGATTTGGAGGTTCCTTAAGATAAGATCATGGGGTACTCCCTTGGCTCTGAGGGAGGTGATGCATATATCCATGGATAGAGTTATCCAGATTTCTAATTGGATTGGCAGGTGGAGCAGGGGTGGTGTCAGTAGTTCTGACCTGTACAGGTTGACTAGGGTTTCTGGATGGTCTGGGGGGTGCAGCTTCTGTGCAATGGTTGGATACTCTACAGCCCTTTTGCTTACATTTGAAGCAACATCCCTCTCAGATCAAACAGGCTTTGTTGGTGGGAAATAACTTAATATAGTCAATATCCATGGCCATGGGGTCTCTTTCCTTCTGAGGGCATAAAGCAGAGGAAGGGGAAGAGCTGTGAAGCCCATGAGCAGTTGCCAACTGGGAGTGGAACTGCTTGGCTTTTTCAATATGTCCTTTGAGGGTGTTGGGGACCTTTTTCATTCCATAAATGAGGAGGTTGAGGTGGTGGTTAATTTCTTTGAAAAAGAGGTGACAGAGTTCCATTTCATTGGTCATTTTGGCTTTTGAAGCCAAATTAATGAAGTCAGTAATATACTGTTGGAAGCTGTCATCATTTCTGATCCTCTTTTGCTCAAGATGCTCTAGCTTTTCCCTGGCAGAAGTAATAATATTGAAGGGGAAGAAGGTGGAGATGAAATCATCAACAAGCATGTCAAATGTTTTCTCAGTGGAGAGAATGGCAGTGTTGGACATCTTGTCCAACCATGACTCAGAGAATTGAACTTCTTGTTCTTTGCTCATACAATTCAAGGTGGTAAGGACCTTGGTGCTGTCATTAGGGTAGAGAGCAGCATTAATGGTAAAGTAGGTCTTCATGGCCTTGATCCAGCAAGTGGCTTCTGCAGGGGACCTGGAAAGGTCATCAGGGAGACCAGCTTTAAGTTCCAAGGGGCTGGAGAGTGTCAATGTGAATAGGTGGAGGTGAAGAGGGGGGGGGCTTGTGGAGCTGCTGCCCTTGCTACACTGGGAGGGTGGTGGGGGCTGGCTGGTAAGCTGAAGCACACAGGCCAGGGTGTTCTGTGGTCAGAAACAATTCTGCTGGAGCTGGTACCACATGCAGTTGCTATACTGGTTCATAGGTTACTCCTCTTTCAACAGGAAGGTTAGGGTGATATCTGGGGTCAGCAGGGGGTGCTGCTGATCTAGAGGATCCTGCTATGCAATGAGGAGGCCATTATTCAGGCAATAGGGAGTCTTGACTTCTCTGGGATGAAATGGTGGTGGAGGCAGTCACTTCCTAGACAGGGGAGTGATAGGAAGAGCTAAATCTTTTGTTATGCAAGGTACAATGTAATGCAAGCTGTAAGGTGAAGCAGTATGAAGTCTCCATGTTCACAAGTTGATCACTAACATAGAGCTAACAATGTTTGTCTCAGAAGGAATACTAAGTGAGATTGTGGGCCAATCACACAAAGAATGCTAGATACTATGTGCTATTGCACAGATTTAACTAGAGACTGGTACTAGCTGATCTGATGATTTATATACACAGGAGTTTGTTTAGGGCAAGTTGTAGAAGGATAAAAGAAGGATGCTGCAGAGAAGGATTGTAAACAAAAGGACTGTCAGGGTGGTATCCACAACATCAGAAGGTTCCATAGGAAATGGAGGCAATAATCAAGGAAGGGCACTGCCAGGATGCCAAGCAATAATGATAAACAAGGAGAGAGATAAACATATGATGTCAATGAGGATGACCCATAGCATTTTGAAGGTGAAGAGGATGAGCACAAAAAGAGCTAGATGTATGTATAAGCAGAAAGGGAAGAAGGAAAAGAAGAGTAGGTGAGAAATGTAACACCATCTGGCCTGGTGACAGAACAGGTGTTGTGGTTGGCAGAAGTAGGACAAATTTTTGTGGTCTGTGATGACTGTGACAGGATGTCCAGTGCCCTGGAGGTAATGCTTCCAAGTGGTCAAGGCATGAATAACAGCTAGTAGTTCCCTGTTGTACATATCATAGTTTTGTTCCACCTGTGAAAATGTTTGGGAGAGGTAGGCACAGGGATGGAGGTCCCCATTTCCATTGGCTTGGAGCAGGACTCCTCCTAAGGCAATGAGGGAGGCATCTGTTATGATGGAAAAAGGTTTGTTGAGATTGGGCATGGAGAGGACCAGTTAAGAGGTGAAGGCAGACTGGATGGATTGGAATGCAGCCTCCTGGTCTTCATTCCATTTTCAGGTAGAAGAAAACTTGGCAAGGTCAATAAGGGGTCAGGCAATTGCAGAGAAGTTGGGTATGAAGTGATGGTAGAAGTTGCAAAAGCCAAGGAAAGAGCATACACCTTTGATGTTGGAAGGGGGTTTCCAGGTAAAGATGGTGTCCAGTTTGACTGGTCAAAGGAGCATTTGGAGAGTTTGAGGTACATCTTTTCCTCACACAGACATTGCAAGACTCATCAAGTCCATTCCTGGTGGAGGGGGAGATCATCTGTTCCATAGCCCAAGTTGTTCATATAAGTTTTCAGCCATCCTTCTGCAATCATATCCCTAAAGATGTGTTTCATCAATGCTTGAAAATGGGAGGGGGCATTGATGAAGCCAAAGAATGCAACCAGTGATTCCCATAGATCTTCTGAGTTGACCCACACAGTCTTCCAAATATCCCCTGGGTGGATGCAAACATTGTTGTAGCCCCATTGGATGTCAAACTTAGTGAAGTACCTGGTGTTTTTGAAACTGTTGATAAGGTTGGAAATGAGAGGAAGAGAGTAGGCATTTCAGATAGTATGGGAGTTAAGGTATCAGTAGTCCTGGCATGGGTGAAGTTTACCATTCTTTTTCACTACAAAGAAAAAGGGAGAGGCCTGAGGTAGACTGGTGAATCTTGCCAGCTGTAATATTCTCCTGAGTAAACTCTTTGCATGCATGCAGTTCTTCAGGGTTAAAGGGTATATTTTGGCAATTTTCAGAGTGAAAGTGTTATCCAGGTTGATGCAGAAGTCCCATTTTCCTCAAGAAGAGGGAAGTTCACCTAGGAGGGATTCAGCAAAGACATCAGCACATTTAGCATATGCAAATGGGAGGGAGAGTTCTTCCTTTGTGGCTGACATGACAAGGGAGGTGGAGAGAGTGGTCTTATTGAGGTATAAATCTAGGTGGTCATCAGTTGAAGGGGGCACTGGTTTGTCTGGAACAAAACATTGTCCAGTCCTCCAGTCAATCTTTAGGTTGATTTATTTTAGCCAGGGCAGGCCTAGAATGGCTTTTTCTTTTCCTAGGTTGGTGATGAAGAAGGTCTAGATGTGGTGTGCAGTGGAGTGGGATGTTAAGAGTGGTCACAAAGTGTATGGTTCCATCAACATTGTGTGCAATGATTGGTTTAGGAAGGCAAGAGAGGGGAAGGTGATTGTGGTGGACTTGTTCCCAAGACAAGAAACATCCAGTAGCTCTGCTATCAATGAGGGTGTGTAGGTCAACTTTAGTTTTGCTCCCACATTGCAAGAGAATCAGCAGGTGCATAGAAAATTCTTTTACATTTGCAGTATACATGGGGGCAATGTACTAGGAGGAAATCATCAACTTCTTTTCTTCCCAACCTAAAAACCCAATGTGGAGGTGGTTGTCTCCTTCTCTTCTTTATGGTCATCATCATGACAAATGTGAAGGTTTCTCAGGATGAGGTCATGTGGTATGTATTCCCTTGGCTCTAAGGGAGGTGACATATGCATGGATGGAATGATCCAGATTTCTAACTGGATTGGTGGGTGGGGTAGGGGTGGTCTCAGTGGCCCTGACCTGTACAGGTTGACTGGGGTTTCTGGGGGTCTTGGAGGCACAGCTCTGGCATAATGGTTGAATGCTCTACAGCCCTTTTGCTTACACTTGAAGCAACATTCCTCTCAGATCAGACAAGCTTTATCAGTGGGAGATAACTTGACATAATTGATGTCCATTGCCATGGAGTCTCTTTTCTTCTGAAGGTAAGAGCTGGAGAAGGAGGGAGTGTGAAGTCCTTGGGTGGTTGCAAGCTAGGAATGGAATTGTTTGGCCTTTTCAATGCATCTCTTCAAGGTAGTGGGCTCTTTCTCCATGGAATAAATCAGAAGATTCAGACAGCAGTTGATTCCTTTAGAAAAGAGGCAGCAAAGTTCAGTTTTGTCAGTGACCTTGGCTTTGGAGGCCAAGTTTATGAAGTCAGTGATGTACTGTTGGAAGCCATTGTCACTTCCAATCCTCTTTTGCTTGAGATGTTCCAGCTTATCCCTGGCAGAGATAACAATATCAAAGGGGAAGAAAGTGGAAGTGAAGTCATCAATGAGCTTGTCAAATGTTTTCTTGGTGGGGGGGAGG
This sequence comes from Tylopilus vinaceipallidus, assembly GCA_038089215.1. Lineage (NCBI taxonomy): Eukaryota > Fungi > Basidiomycota > Agaricomycetes > Boletales > Boletaceae > Tylopilus > Tylopilus vinaceipallidus. The sequence goes on from JBBPKK010000161.1 coordinate 7,239, forward strand.
GTGGTGTTAGACATCTTGTCCAGCCATGACTCAGAGAATTGAACTCCTTGTCCTTTACTCATATAGTTCAAGGTGGTAAGAACCTTGGTGTTGTCATCTGGATAGATGTTACATCCATCCCTTCTGACCTCATTGCCTCTGCTCTGAACCATCTCTGACATCCTCTGACCTCATACCATACTAGATCCATCAGACTTACTTTGAAGTCACCTTTGATATGCAGCCTGTCTTGGACCATATTAGATAAGCTTCCTCTTTTGTTTCTCCATTCTATGTATAGGATTCTTAGTAACTAGGTTCCTCTGGACCTTTCTCCTCTCCATTTCAGTTCTGTATGCTCTTTTGTGATCAGTGATGTACCATATGCTCCCTCCATTCCATTCCACATGATCTCCATTTATTCTGTACCTCCATACCTGACTATGAACATATATAAGTTGTATCTTCATTTGTACTCAGTCCTCAGTACAAATATCAACTACACTTCCCTCCTCTTGTCTGAACCCCTCCTCTCTCTCTAAATACTAGGACATAGGATTGTATAGTGACATGACACATAAGTCCTGTGCCAACATCCTAACCCCTCTGTCCCTGTACCTCCATTGGATCTCTGATCCACCTCTGTACCCACCTCTGTTCCTTCGCCCCCTAAAACCTTGGATCTCTGTCAGATTCACTCTTGGAGAACCAGGACTTGACAGTAGAAGGCAGTGTTGACAGTGAAGTAGGCCTTCATGGCCTTGATACAATGAGTGGCTTCCTTCAGAAATACTGAAAAATCATCAGGAAGTCCAACCTTAAGTTCTGAGGGCATGTTGGTGGGCTGAGGAGTGTTAGTGCAAATAAATGGGGGTGAAGGGGAAGGGCTGGCAGAGTTGCTGCCTTTGCTAAACTGGAATGGTGGTGGGGGTTGGCTAGTAAGCTGAAGCACATAGGCTAAGCATTCTGTGGTCAAGAATGATTCAACTAGGGCTGGTACCACATGTGGTTGCTGTACTAATTCATAGGTTATTGTTATGCAAGGTACAATGTAATGCAAGTTACAAAGTGAAGCAATATAAAGTCTTCACATTCACAAGTTGCTCACTAACGTAGAGCTAATGATGTTTGCCTTAATAGGAATACTAAGAGGGATTGCAGGCCAATCACTCAAAGAATGCTAGACACTACATATAATTGCACAGATTTAGCTAGGGATTCCTCAAGCTAACTCTATGGTTTTATGTACATCCTGTGTACTTTAGGGGTGGTAGAAAAACAAGACTAAAAGGGAGGATGCTGTGGAGAAGCATTGGAAACAGTAAGAACTGTCAGGGCAGTGTTCACAGCATCAGAAGGTTCCATAAGGAAAAGATAATAGCTAGGGGATGGCACAGCCAATGTACTATGCAATAAGAACAAAGAAAGAGAGAGACAAACATAGGATGCAGATGAGGGTGATGAGGAAGAGCCCTAGGATGGATAAGTGTACATACAACCAGAAGGGAAAGAAAGGAAAGAAGAATTGATGAAAAAAATGTAACATTACCCCCTCAACAAGGTGGAGGTACCACTTCCAATGCACCCTCTTGACTTCAGGCCACACTGGCAGCCCTTTGGTCTCCTTCCTCACATCTTTCTCCATCCTGTTCAAACCAATCTGAAGTGGAATCCCCATCATACCATTCATTCCATGCATCCTCCTCAAGGGGGGAGATTGTATCCTGAAAAGGACAGTTTGCAGCTACATAGGCGGTGATATTGGGGGCAATAGATCTTCCAGTGGTCTGGGGTGCCACAAACAAAGCATGGCCTATTAAGGTTTCCCACAGTAAGGAGGGGAGGTGAAGATGGGCAAACAGGGAGAGGCACAGCCTTGTTGTTGATATGGGGGGAGGATGGGATTGTTTGTAAGTGTGGTTGTCTCCTCCAGTTGATGTGTATGCTAGCAAAGGGAGATGAGCATCATCTGTCTTGAAAGAACTGCTGTCTTTCAGCTTCCTAGACATTAGAGGGGAGAAGAGGAGAAGAAGAGAGATGATCAGCCAGCAAGACAGAAGTTCTGCAAGGGATGGGGTCCCTATGATAGCTAGGGGGGTGAAGGTAGTAGCAGAGGTTTGGGTAGGTTAAGAGGCTGAGCATGGAATGAATATGGGGGCGAAGAAGATTGGGGGAAAGGAAGTCCAAAAGTGTACTGAGTCCTTCAGCTGCCAGGAGGTCCAAGACCAGATTGCTCAATTCCACCATCTCTTGGATAAGCAAGTTATATGCCTGAGATCAGGGTTCTTCCAAGGGAAAGTTGGTGAGGTAGTAGCAACTGAGAGTGATGGACCTGTAGATATTGGCCAGTGGAGGGAGTAAGGTGGTTCCAGGGAACACTGTGGACTGTTCCAGGGTGAAAGTAAAAGTGGGGCTTTCTAGAATAGTGGCAAGAATGATACAAAGCAGGTCAACTGGCAGGCAATTGGGGTGGATAGGAGATTCTTCTGGGATAGGGAGAAGGGGCAAGTTATCAGGCAGAGGGGAAGGGTGGGAGGTAGGGGAAGCAAAAGGGGATGAAGCATAGGATGACATGTTGTTAGTTTGGAGGGAGGAGGTGATGGGGGGAATTCAAAGGGGTGGTCTGACTTATAGGCATCAAGAAGTTTCAGGGAATGTTCCAGGTTGCTCTCATGTTCCCAGGTGTCTTCTGCTGAGGAATAGCCTTTCCACCTGACCAGGAACTGTCTTCTTTGGTGAGAACTGTGATTGACCAGGATGTTAAACTCAGAAATGAATGGTGGGAGTACAACTCCAGAACTCTGGAGTTGGTGGTCAGACAGGACTTGGCTTCACCTTATGTGGTGTGCCCTTGCTCAACTTGGTCCCAGATTTACAAACAGAGGGTCAGAGGTTGGAGATTGTGCAATGATGACCAGGAGAGAGTGAGAATATCAAGTTAAATCAATATTTGAACTGAGGAATACAGGGCATATTCTACAGAGTTTATATATGGGAGAAGGGTGTATTAGTAAGTCCAAATGTCAAGTGTCAAATGTCAGGATGTCAAGTATCAGAGTGATGTGTATCTGTATCACATCGGAGTGAAACATGTCAGAGGTGTCTAAACTAAAATAGAGTGTGACATCTCCTCAGAAGTCCTCAGAGTAGGTGAAACATGTTAGAGGGGTGTAAGGCATGACATCAGGAAGAGTCATAGGGTGTTAGTAATCTAATTGTACAAGTCCAACCATTGTAGATACAGAGATGAAAGAGATTGAACTGGGGTTGGTACCAGAGTTGGTACTGGATATATCAGAGTTGGACTTGGTAGGTTTTGGGATATGACACAGGATCACTTTGATTTCATATTCTTCATCTTTGTCTATAACTTCTGGAGGAGGTTCCAAAAATGGAGTGCCATGTTTGGAGGTAGTTTGGAATAAAGAGAGAAGGGAGGCATGGAAGACAGGGTGAATCTTCCATGTGAAAGGGAGTTTTAGTCAGTAAGCAAGGGGGGAAATGACTTTTTTGATGGGGAATGGGCCATGGCATTGTTGGGAGAGTTTGGAGTGAGCACCAGGGAAGCAAAGATTTCTGGCTTCTAGCCAGACCTTGTCTCCTTGTCTCCAAGGGACAAATTTGGAGTGGATTCTATCTTTCATGATTAGACATGTTTTCTTGTGTGCAGTGAGAGCTTCTTTTCTAGCTTCTTCTAGGGCTGTTATGCATTGTTCTAGGGCAGGGAGAAAGATTTTTCCTAATGGGGGGTAGGAGCAGGGTTCATATCCCATCATGAGATAGAATGGCAATTGGTGGGTGGAGGAATGGGGGCAGAGTTATGTGCAAATTTGGCAGTAGGGAGGAACTGAGACCAGGACATGGGAGAGCCTTGGCAGTAGATATGAAGATACATTTCCAGTTCTTGGTTAAGGCATTCTGTTTGGCCATCAGTTTGAGGGTGGTAAGGGGAGGAGAGGGCAATGTCATATTGGAGGAGTCTAGCCAGTTTCAAGCTGAAAGCTAAAGTGAATTATGGTCCTCTGTCAGAGATGACCTTGTCATGAAGTCCAAGTTGAGGGTAGATATGGTGGAAAAAGAGGGAAGTGATGGCAGCTGTGTCAACAGATTTGATGCAAGGGATAAAATACCCCCCTTCAAGAGTCCATGGTCTACCATGACCAGAATAGAATCAAAACCATCTGAAGGGGGTAAATTGGTAATAAGGTCTATGGAGATCTGTTGAAAAGGGCAGGTTGTGGAGGAGGGGAGTGGGGACAGAGCAGGGATCATTGGATGAGTGTTAACCTTGTTGGCCTGGCAGGTGGGGCAGCTCAGGATGTATTTTTAGACAAAGGAGGCCAGACCGGGCCACCAATAGTCATGCTAGACTAGTGCCTGTGTGCAGAAGATTCTCCCATGTCCAGAGCTGGGTGAGGAGTGGAGGTAGGCCACAAGATCATGGCAGAGTGGGGCAGGGATGTAGAGTTGTCCATGATAGTATAGTTGGCTGTCAACATAAGACCAGTTGGAAGGGTGGGAGCAGGCCAATGGTGTCTCTGAATCATTTAAATGTTACAAGGCAGTGAGGACAAATGGATCTGATGGGGAGGAAGTGGGGAGTTTGGAGGCAATGGAAGCATCCAGAGCACATACAAATAGGTGGTCAGGGAGGAGCATGACATTCTCATTATCCATGACAGTGTGGGGATAGGAAAACCAGGATAGTGTATCAGCAGGGGCAACTTGAGAGGCAGGGACATGTTTGAACTGTAAATCAAAATCCTGGAGGAAGAGGAGCCACCTGGCTTGGTGGCAAGATAAATGTTGGGGTTAGCAAAAGTAGGAGAGGTTGTTATGATCAGTGATGATAGTCGCAGGGTGCCCAGTGCCACAAAGATAGTGCTTCCATGCAGTCAGGGCATGGATGACAGCAAGAAGTTCCCAATCATAAATGTCATAGTTCCATTCCACCTGGGAGAAAGTTTGAGAAAGATAGGCACAGGGGTGTAGGTCGCCATTGCCATCAGCTTGGAGTAAAATCCCTCCAGAGGCCACAAGGGAGGCATCAGTTATGGTAGAAAAAGATTTGTTCAGGTCAGGCATAGCAAGTACTGGTTGGGAGGTAAAGGTGGATTGGAGGGATCAGAAGGCCATTTCCTGGTCAGCATCCCATTTCCAGGTGGAGGAGGATTTGGTGAGGTCAATAAGGAGATGGATGATGGCAGAGAAATTAGGTATGAAATGGTGGTAGAAGTTGAAAAAGCCCAGGAAGGAATGTACTCCCTTGACATTGGAAGGGGGTTTTCAGGTGAAGATGGCATTGAGTTTGATGGGGTCCAGATGAACTGAGTTGTGACATATGTATGACCATACTGAAACACAACCTATTACCAGCATCAAGCATGGCTCAGGCTACTCTCACACAGGCTTATAAAGAGCTAAGAGGTATGGGGAATGCCACAAGGACTTAACTAGGGTCCTTGGGTTGTTGTATTTGTCCTATATATACCTTAGGGACATGTTTGTACATATTGACTACTGGTCTGTGCATATCTACATACATAGCATGATGTCATGTGGGAAAGTACAGTAAGCATATGATGTCTCATGAAAGACTGTGTCTATCATGAGGCAGTCTAGAGCACCATGAGGTGCAGCATTAGTGCCATGAGGCATGGCAATCAAAGATAAGCACCTTGAGGTGTGGTAATTAAATACATGAGGCAGATAAGGGTCTAGCCCCTACCACATGCATGCCTGACACCAGACAGCTCAAATCTCTCTGTAGCTGGTCATCATGTGAACTAGTCATGTGCTAAGTCTCATGGTCATGTGCTCATAAAGCAAAATATGTCTAAGTCTGTCATGATCTATGCCTAAGCTAGTGGGCCATAGAGCAAATCATAACACATACCACATGTGATCTTGGTCAAAGGAACACTTTGAAAGTTTGAGATACATCTTCTCTTCTTGCAGTCATTGTAGAACTCATTGAGTCCATTCCTGGTGAAGGAAAAAGTCATCCATCCCATATGCTAAGTCATCCATGTAAATCTTCAGCCATCCTTCAGCAATCATATCTTGAATGATGTGTTTCATTAATGCCTGGAAATGTGAAGGGATGTTGACAAAGCCAAAGAACATAACCAGGAATTCCCAGAGCCCTTCTGAGTTTACCCAGGCTGTCTTCCAGACATCCTCAGGGTGGATGTGGACATTGTTATAGCCCCATCTGATATTGAACTTGGTGAAGTACCAAGTGTTTTTAAAGCTGTCAATGAGGTTGGAGATGAGAGGAAGGGGGTATGCATTCTGAACAGTGTGGGAGTTAAGGTAGCAGTAGTCCTGGCATGGGTGAAGCTTGCCATCCTTCTTTGCTACAAAAAAGAAAGGGGAGGCTTGGGGGGAGGTTGACTGTTGAATCTTTCCAGCCTTTACATTTTCTAAAGTGAACTTCTTACATGCCTTTTGTTCTTCTGGATTCAGGGGGTATATCTTGGTGATTTTCAGGGGTGAAGTTGTCATTTAGATTGATGTGGAAATCCCATTCTCCTCAAGAAGGGGGTAGTTCACCAGGGGGAGGTTTGGCAAAGATGTTGGCAAATTCCTTATAGGCAGTCAGAAGGGATACTTCTTCTTTTGTGGCTGTCAAGGGAGATGGAGAGGGTTGTTTTGTTTAGGTATTGGTTGAGGTGTGGGTTGTCAGGGGGTGATACTGGTTCTTCTGGGACATAGCACTGCCCAGTTGCCCAGTTAATCAAGGGGTTGATTCATTTTAACCATGGTAGGGCTAGGATGACCTTCTCCTTTCCTATGTTGGTGACAAAGAATGTCTGGGTGTGATGGGTGGTGGAGTTGGGGAGGGATACTTTAAGGATAGTTATAAATCATATGGTTCCATCAGAGTTCTTGGTACCATCTATGTTGTGGGCTATGATTGGTTGGGGAAGGTGAGAGAGAGGGAGGCAGTTACAGCAGACCTGCTCCCAGGATATAAAACATCCTGTAGCCCCACTATCAATGAGGGCTTGGAGGTTAACTTTATTTTTGCTCCCACATTGTAAATGAATTGGCAGATGCATGGACAATTCATTTGTATTTGTAGTGTACATGGGGGCAACATACTGGGAAGAAATCATCAACTTTTTTTCTTTCTGATCTAAAAACCTGAGGTGGAGGCAGCCAGTTCCTTTTCTCTTTTGTAGTCCTCCTCATGACAGATTCAGAGGTTCCTCAAGATGATGTTGTGGGGTACTCTCTTTGCTCTTAGAAAATTAATGTATGCAAAAATAGAGTGGTCCAGGTTTCTGACCAGATTGGTGGGTGGGGCAGGGGTGGTTTCAGTGGTTCTGACCTTTACAGGTTGACTAGGGTTTCTGGAGGGTCTGGGAGGCACAACTCCAGCATGATGGTTTGACAATCTACAGCCCTTTTGCTTACACTGGAAGCAATATCCCTCTCAGATCAGACAGGCTTTATTGGTGGAAGACAACTGGACATAGTCTATGTCCATTGCCATGGGGTCTCTTTCCTTCTGAGGGCAGGGAGTGGAGAAAGGGGAAGAGTTACTTAGTTCATGAGCAGTCACCAGCTGGGAGTGGAACTGTTTGGCTTTCTTCATACATTCTTTCAAGATATTGGGGATCTTCTCCATCCCATAGATGAGGAGGTTCAGTCATTTATTAATTCCTTTTGAAAAGGGTGACAGAGCTCAGTCTCATCAGTCACCTTGGCTTTGGAAGCTAGGTTAATGAAGTTGGTGATGTACTGTTGGAAGCTGTCATTGCTTCTGATCCTCTTCTGCTCGAAATGTTCTAACTTTTCCCTGGCAGAGGTGATGATGTTGAAGGGGAAAAAGATGGAGGTGAAGTGGGCAATGAGCACATCAAAAGTTTTTTCAGCAGGAGGAATGGTAATGTCAGACATCTTGTCCAACCATGACTCAGAGAATTAAACTCCTCAACCTTTACTCATGCAATTCAAGGTGATAAGGACCTTGGTGCTGTTGTCAGGGTAGAGGGCAGCATTGATAATGAAGTAGGCCTTCATGGCCTTGATCCATCAAGTGGCTTCCTCAGGGAATCCAGAAAAGTCATCAGGGAGACCAGCTTTAAGTTCTGATGGCATATTGGCTGGCTGGGGGGTATCAATACAGATAGGTGGTGGGGAAGGGGAGGGGCTGGCTGAGCTGTTGCCTTTGCTAGACTGGGAGGGAGGTGGGGGCTGGCTGGTGAGCTGAAGCACTTGGGCTAGTCATTCTGTGGTTAGAAACAATTCTGCTGGGGGTAGTATAGCACATGGTTGCTGTACTGGTTCATAGGTTACTCCCCTTTCAACAGGTGGGAGGTTTGTGTGATATCTGGGGTCGGCAGGAGGTGCAGCTGTTCTAGAGGATCCTGCTATGTAGCAAGGAGGCTGTCATTCAGGCAACAGGGAGTCTCAATTTCTCTGGGATGAAATGGTGATGGGGGCAGTCACTTCCTAGACAGGAGAGCAATGAGGAGAGCTAAATCTTTTGTTATGCAAGGTACGACATAATGCAAGCTACAAAGTGAAGCAATATGAAGTCTTCATGTTCACAAGTTGCTCACTAATGTAGAGCTAACAACATTTGCTTCAATAGGAATACTGAGAGGGATTGTGAGCCAATCACTCAAAGAATGCTAGACACTACATATAATTGCACAGATTTAGCTGGGGATTCCCCAAGCTAACTCTGTGGTTTTATGTACATCCTGTGTACTTTAGGGGTGGTAGAAAAACAAGACTAAAAGGGAGGATGCTGCAGAGAAGCATTGGAAACAGTAAGAACTGTCAGGGCAGTGTTCATAGCATCAGAAGGTTCCATAAGAAAAAGATAATAGCTAGAGGATGGCATGGCCAATGTGCTATGGGATAAGAACAAAGAAAAAGAGAGACAAACATAGGATGTGGATGAGGGCAATGAGAAAGAGCCCTAGGATGGATAAGTGTACATACAATCAGAAGGGAAAGAAAGGGAAGAAGAATAGATGAAGAAAATGTAACAGTTACTCCCCTTTCAACATGTGGGAGGTTGGGGCAATATCTGGGGTCAGCAGGAGGCACTGCTGATCTAGAGGATCCTGTTATATGATGAGGAGGCCATCATTTGGGTAATGGGGAGTCTTGACTTCTCTAGGAAGAAATGGTGATGGAAGCAGTCACTTCCTAGACAGAAGAGTGATGGGGAGAGCTAAATCTTTTGTTACACAAGGTATGACATAGTGCAAGCTATAAGGTGAAGCAATATGAAGTCTTCATATTCACAAGTTACTCACTGACATAGAGCTAACAATGTTTGCCTCAGAAAGGATACTAAGAGAGATTGCAGGCCAATCACTCAAAGAATGCTAGATACTACATTGGATTGTGCAGATTTAGCTGAGGACTCTACTAGCTGATCTGGTAGTTTATGTACACAGAAATTCATTCAGGGCAAGTCAGAGAAGGATAAAAAGAGGATGTTGTGGTGAAGCATTGTAAACAAAAAGAACCATTGGTGGAGTATCCACAGCATCAGAACATTCCATAGAAAATAGAGATAGTAGTTATGGAAAGGCACAGCCAAGGTGCCAAGCAACAAGGACAAAAAGAGAACAAGATAGACATATGATACTAATGATGGTGACCCACAGAGCTCTGAGGGCAAAGAGGATAAGCCCTAGTAGATATAGATGGATGGCAAGATGAAAAGGAAAGAAAGGAAAGAAGAAAAGGTGAAGAAAATGTAACAACAGGGTATCCTTGCAAGTGAGGCAAGTAAGCAGAATGACCAGGCCAGAGTAGTTGGTGATGAATTTCTGGTAGAAGTTGGTGAAACCAAGAGACAATTGAATGTCTCAGACCTTCCAGGGTTTGGGCCAGTCAACTATGGCCTTCACCTTCTCAGGGGATATGGAGAGTCCAGAGGGAGAGAGCTGATATCTGAGGTACTCAGTTGAGTTGGTGTGAAATTGGCATTTCTCTGGCTTTGTGTAGAGACCATGTTTTTGGAGGTGATGAAGGACTTCCTGGATGTGCTCTTTGTGTTTTTTGTGGTCCTCAGAGAAAATGAGGATGTCATCAAGATAGATGATGACAGAGACATTAAGAAGATCTGCAAAAATAGAATTGACAAACTGCTGGAAAGCTGCAGGAGCATTTGTAAGTCCAAATGGCATGACAAGCCATTTATACAATCTGTAGCACATCCAGAAAGAAATCTTCCATTCATCACCCTTAGCAATGCAGACCAGGTGGTATACATGCTGGAGGTCACGTTTGGTATAGATGTGGGCACAGCTCAGAGCATCTAGGAGGTCAGAGATGTGTGGGAGTGGATAGTGGCCTTTCTTTATAATCTTGTTGAGTCTGCAGAAGTCTACACAAAGGTGGAGTGAACCATCCTTCTTGCAGACAAAGAGTACTAGGGCTGCATGGGTGGAAGAGGAAGGGCAGATGAAGCCCATAAAGAGGTGTTCATCAAGAAATGCTCAGAGTGACTCAAGCTTGGAGGTAGAAAGAGAATAGGTGGTACCTATTGGCAGAGATGCACCCTTTTCCAAGTTGATCTTTAAATCAAATTCATGGTGAAGAGCAAGCTTGGACACTTTGCTCTTGCTAAAGACATTTGTCAAATCATGATACTTTGGAGAAACTCCAGAGAGATCAGCTGGTTTGAGGTTGGCAGAGGCTGAATGAAGTTCACTCTCCAGTGTTATGCTAGGTACGACGTAGTGCAAGCTGTAAGGTGAAGCAATATGAAGTCTACACGTTCACAAGTTGCTCACTAATGCAGAGCTAATGTCGTTTGCCTTGAGAGGAATACTAAGAGAGATTGTGGGCCAATCACTCAAAGAATGCTGAAACACTACATATGATTGTGCAGATTTAGCTGGGGATTCCCCAGGCTAACCTATTAGTCCTTATATACATCCTGTGTACTTTAGGGCTAGTGTGGGATTGAGACAACCAAGGAAGATGGTGCAGAGAAGCATCAGAAAGAGATAACAACCATCAGGGCAGTGTCCACAGCATCAGAAGATTCTAGAAGGAAGAGATGGTAACTAAGGGATGACACAGCCTAGGTGCCAGGCAAGGAGAAGGAAGAATGAGAGCGAGATGCATAAGACATGGATGAAGGCGAACCATAGGGCTTTGAGGATGATGAGGGTAAGCCCAAGGACAGTTAAGTGTACATATCAGCAAAGAGGAAAGAAAGGAAAGAAGAATAGGCAGAGAAAATGTAACATCCAGAGGGCAAAGTGACAGTGAAAACTGCACAGAGTCCTCTAGGCAACAGGCAAGTGCAAAGGTGGGGGCACTGATAAGTGCAATGTGAGGAGCCTTGCATTCAGAGAAACATGGTGAATTAGTGGGGGCAGAGTCAGCTAGAGGAGTGATGTCTGGAGGCTGCAGAGATGAGCTTGGGGTTGCTGGCATGGGCTGCTCAGATGTCCAGAACAAGATACCACCTGAGACCCAATCAATTAATGGATTGTAGCAGGTAAGACAGTTGTGTCCTAGAACAATAGAACAGGAACCATCTAGCAGAGTGACATACATGTAAAATGTCATCAGAGTGATATCACTGGTGGAGAAGCAGATAGAGAGGTCAAGTGCTTGGGTTATTATAGCATTCAAAGTTCTGTTGAACAACCAGAGTGAAAGCGGAGGTATGGAGTAGGTTGAAAGTTCATATTTATTCACAAATTTCATATCTATGAAACAGTTGGAGGAACCAGAGTCAATCAACATGGGGAAAGAAGGAATGTCATATGATACAAGAGATACTGATGGTGTAAGTGATTTCAGATCTGAGAGAGCAGATGTGTTGAGTTGGAGCTCCTTGAGTGCATGGGAAGAGTCAACACAACCTCCATTTTATGTGGAGTCACAGAGGTCACTGGCTATTTTTTTGCCTTGGAGGAGGCTTCCAGTTTAGCTTCCAGAGTTTCAGTTTTGCTGGCTCAAACCTTGGATGCCTGGGATGTGGATTTTGGAAAGTCCTTGGCTACATGTCCTGCTTGACCACAGAACATGCAGAGATTGCTGTTCAACTGGCATTTGCACTTGGCCACAGTGAGCTTGCCATCCTTGTCTAACTTAGACAATAAATCAGGCTTGGGAGAGGCAGATGATCCAGAGTTGTTGGAAGTGCTGGTGGACTTCCCCTTGGACTCTTTAAAAGAGCCTAATGTGCCAGCAGAGAAGGATGAGGAGGTGGTGGGCTTGTTAGATGCCTTGAAAGGGTTGGATGAAGGCTTTGCCTGATGGCTAACCTCCAATTTGCACTTCCAGTAGCAAGCATCAATGGCATGGGCAAGCTGGTGGAGTTTGGAGAGGGTGGGGGGTTTGCCAACATGTGAGATCTTGTCTTTGATGCAGTCTGGGAGACCATTGTGAAAGTGGTGCCAGAGGGCACCTTCTCCATAGCCCCAGACTTGGGACACAATCCTATTGAATTCAACAGCATACTTGTTAATGTGTTGTCTGTTCTTCATCATCAAATGATCTAATTGATGCTCCACATCTCTGACCAGATCATGTGGTCTGAAATTGGTTTGAAGCTCCAGGATGAACTCCTTGAAGTTGTCCATCCAGAGTGGATGGAGTGCTGGATCTTCCATTTGGAAAAGGTCTGGTTCAAACCATTCCAAAGCCACACCCTTTAGGTACAACTGGGCAAAGGTGACCTTGGTGCAGTCAGAGGTGAAGGCTTTTGGGCAATCTTGGAAGTTAAGCTCACATTGAACTAAAAAAACTTGGAGTTTGTGGAGGTCTGTGTCATATTCTGAAATACGTCCAGTCCAATTCTGATATATCTGGTACCAACTCTAGTACCAACCCTGGTTTGATTTCTGTTATCTCTGTACTTATGACACTCAGACTTGTAGTTTAGTAATACCCCATGACCCTCTCTCTTATGTTCCATTTCATTACTCATCCCTTACATTTCATTCTTCACTTAGATACCTCCAAGACCAGTGCTTGCCAGGAGCACAGCTCTGAGGCAATGCACTGGCACATGTTTAAACTCTGTCAAGTCCTGGTTCTCCAAGGGTGAATCTTCCAGAGGTCCAAGGCTTAGGGGGCAAAGGGATAGAGGTGGGGACAGAGGTGGATTGGAGATCCAATGGAGGTAATGGGACAGAGGGGTTAGGGTGTTGGCACAGGACTTATGTGTTGTGCTGCCATACAATCCCATGTCCTAGTATTTAGAGAGAGGAAGGGTTCAGACAAGAGGAGGGAAACTTAGTCAATATTTGTACTGAGGACAGAGCACAGAAGTAGGTATAACTTATATATGTTTGGAGTCAAGTACAGAGGTATGGAATGGAATGAAGATCATGTGGAAAGGAATAGAGGGAGCATATGGTACATTACAAATCATAACAGACCATGAGGAACTGGAATGGAGAGGAGAAAGGTCCAGAGGAACTTAGTTACTAAGGACCCTATAGAATGGAGGAACAAAAGGGGAAGCTTATATAATGCAGTCCAAGGTGGACTGCATATCGGAGGTGACTCTGAGGTATGTCTGATGGATCTAGTGTGATATAAGATTGGAGGACATCAGAGATGGTTTGGAGAAGAGGCAGATGGGGTCAGAAGAAATGGATATGACAAACTCCAACCCTCTGGTATGTTCTGTCATCCAGCATCCAGACTTAGTAATACAATTTCCCTCCATATATAAACTCTGTAGAATATATCATGTATTTCTTCAGTTCAAATATCAACAAAACTTGATGTTCTGCCACCTTGCCTTTGGTTGTCATTGCATGACTACCAACTCCAACCTCTGACCTCTCTGCAAATCTGGGACCAAGTCAAGCAAGGGCACACCACATAAGGTGAAGCCAAGTCCCATCCGACCCCCTCAACTTGTCATATCCATTTCTTCTGACCTCATCCACCTCTCCTCCGAATCATCTCCAATATCCTCTGACCTCATACCATCCTAGATCCATTGGACATACCTCAGGGTCACCTCCAATACACGGCCCATCTTGGATTGTATTAGATAAGCTTCCCCTTTTGTTCTTCCATTCTATAGGGTCCTTAGTAACTAGGTTCCTCCAGACCTTTCTCCTCTCCATTCCAGTTCCACATGGTCTGTTGTGATTTGTAATGTATCACATGCTCCCTCCATTCCTTCCCACATGATCTTTGTTCTATTCCATACCTCCATACCTGACTCTGAACATATATAAGTTGTACCTACTTCTGTACTCTGAAGCACAACCCAAAACCAGTACTAGATGTGGCTCAGGCTACTCTCTACTAGGCTTATAGGAGTCAAGATTATGGGAATGCCACAAGGACTTAACTGAGGTCCTTAGGTTGTCATATTCATACTATATATACCATAAGGGTGTTTGTACATGTTGTGCATAAAGTCCATGCATATCTACTTATCTATGACATAACATGAGAGAAAGAAGTACATATGATGTCTTGTGGAGGACTGTGCCTACCATGAGGTGGTCTAGAGCACCATGAGGTGCAGCATTAGGGCCATGAGGCATGACAATCAAAGATAAGCACCATGAGGCACAGTGATTAAATATATGGGGCAGATAAGGGTCTAGCCTCTACCACATGCATGCCTTACACCAGACAGCTTGGATCCCTTTGTAGCCAGTTGTCACATGATCTAGTCATGTGCTAAGTTTCATGGTCACATGCTCATGGAGCAAAATATGTCATCAGGTGTGATACTAGCCTAAGGTGATGGGCTGTAGGGCAAATCATATAAGGGCTGAGCCATTGCTCAATCAGCTTTCTGCTGATTTGTGTATCCTGGAGATTAAGGTTCTTGGTACTTAACCACACCTTATCTCGCCTTTTGTATTCTGGTGCAGCAGACCACTTCTTGTTGGCTTGTGCTTTTATAGATTTTCATCTACTTTCAAGGTTCTCTCTGACCTAATCCAGGGTCAACCTCATTCCTTCTAGGAATTCCTGCACTGCAGGTGCTTTTGCAGATGTTGGCTCTATTCTCATTTGTGGTTTGTAAGAACATGTGACTTGGAATGGGACTTCTTCATAGAAGAAGACTGCCAATTGTTATACATAAACTGGGCAAGACTAAGCCATTCTGCCCATTGATTTTGTTTTTCTGTGCAGTGCAACCTAAGGTATTGCTGCAGTTCTCCATTTACTCTTCCTGTTTGCCCATCCATTTGTGGGTGGAAAGCAGTGCTTAAATTAAGGTGGATGTGAAGAGATGCAGATAGATTCACCATGACCTGCAAGGCAAATTGTGGGCCTCAGTCTGATACAATACTCATAGGAAGGCCATGATGCTTCCAAACATGGTCTCAGTATAGCTTTGCTATTCCCTTGCTTGTTATAGTTTTATTGGTGGGAATGAAGCACACTTCCTTTGAGAACCTATCTATGACCACTAGGATTGCATCATAACCATCCAACAAAGGTAAGTCCATGATGAAGTCAATGGAAATATCTTTCCATGGTCTCTTGGGAACTGGAAGTGGTATTAACTTCCCAGGCACAGCTTGGTTCATTGGTTTCATCCAATTGCATCATTTGCATTGGAACAGTAGTTTTTGATCTGGGGGTGCATCCCTTCCCAGGTGTAATATTGTGAGATCAACTCAGTGGTTTTAGCTGCTCCTCTGTGTCCTGCTATGGTGGAGTCATGATATAAAGTTATGAGTTGCTGACAGATTTCCCCTTTGGGCATGAAGATCTTATTTTTGTTGTAAAGGAAGCCTTCTTTCACTTTTCCTTTCATATCTGATTCTTTTATCTACAATGTTGCATATCAGATGCTATTTAGAATTTTCTCTTCTTCCAAGGAGATAGTGGTGATCTCAGATCTTCTTATTCACAAATCGGGGATGACAATCACTCCCTTGTTGTCATCCTTTACCCCTTCAGCATGATCTTCCCTTCTTGAAAGGGAATCAGCTTTTCCCATGCTAATTCCTGGTTTTCTTACTAGTACATAATTGAAGTAAGATAACCATTGTGCCCAATATGCTTGCTGTCAGTTAAGGTCTTGGCTGGTCATAAAATATTGAAGGTTTGCATGATCAGTCCATATCTCAAACTGATGCTTGGCACCTTCTAAATAGTGTCACCAGATTTCTAAGGCATAAATTATAGCTAACATTTCTTTGTTGGCAATTGGGTAGTTCCTTTGTTCAGGGGTCATTTTATGGGAACTGAATGCTACCAGAAGCCTTTTTCCTTCTTTTTCCAAAGATAACACTGCCCCTGTTGCAAAGGCTAAGGCATTGCATTCTAACCAATACACTGCTCCTTTGTCTGAATAGGCAAGAATAGGGGCTGTGGTAAATGCTTCTTTGATCTGGTCAAAAGCCCCTTGTTCTATTGTTCTCCATTGCCAAGCTTTATCCTCTCTTGTCAGCTCGGTCAGGGGTTTTTCCCATTCAGAGAACTTGTTGATAGACTGTCAATAAAAGTTCATTAATCCCAGGAATCCTCTGACTCCTTTGACAGTTGTGGGAACTGGCCATTCAAGCACTCCTTTGAGCTTACTTTGGAACATCTTTATGCCCTTGCTTGAGATGTCCATACCCAACATTTCAACTTGTTCTACTGAGAAGAAACATTTCTTGGGTTTTATAAATAGGTCATTGTCCTTAAGCCATTGCAATACTTTTAGAACAGCTTCATCATGCTCTTTTTGATTTTCAGTTTTGGTGAATATAAGGATATTGTCCATATATGTAGATAATTACAAATGACTCCATATCGGAGAAGATGTTGTTCATCATTGCTTGGAACATTGTGGGGGAGTTATTTAGGCTGAAGAATATGACAGTTGGCTCAAAGCTTCCTTCTTTGGTAGTGAAAGCGGCCTTCCATTCATCTCTCTTCTTTATTTAGATATTATTGTATCCCCATCACAAGTCCATTTTCATGAACTTCTTCACTCCTTTGAGTCAGTCTATTAGCTGTGATATTAATGGCAGTGGGTACCCATTTGGTATAGTCCAGCTATTTAAGTACCTGTTACGATTTGCCCTAAGCCGCCTGTATCACAACGAACTCTGGACTTGTCTTTATTTCTTTTACGAGCATGTGACCATGAGACTTAGCACATGACGATCGGCTTGGAGGGATCCGAGCTGCCTGGTTGTCAGGCACGCACGTGGTAGGGGCTAGACCCTTATCTGCCTTGAGTATTTAATCTCTGTGCCTCGTGGCGCTTATCTCTGATCGCCGTGCCTCATGGCACTAACGCCGCACCTCATGGTGCTCTAGACCGCCTCATGCAGGCACAGTCTCCCACGAGACATCATTATGATATCATACTCTCTCACGTTATGTCATACCTATGTAGATACGCACGGACCAGTAGTCAATAGCTACAAACATGCTGTATGGTATATATACTCCAATATAACGACCCAAGGACTCCAGTTAAGTCCTTGTGGCATTCCCCCATTACTTGACTCGTTATAAGCCTATAGTGAGAGTAGCCTGAGCCACGCTTGATGCTGGTAATAGGTTGTGCTTCATAGGACTTAACTTCTCATTCTCACTCTACTCTCTATAGTCAGGAAGTACTTTAACTTCTAAAACATAGCCGGACCCGAGGCTTATACAGGACCTTCATCTTCTTGGGCAACCTCTTCATTTTTAAGTAGCCACTCCCTATACAAGAGGATAGACTCTTAGCGACCTAATCGCAGAGTAGTCCGTAGCCTTGAGAGGCTTTAAAGGTTTAAACACCGCAGCAAAAACCCCTTCTCTTCTTTTGCTGAAAGGCGTGTCCATGTGAGGCACATTTTTACTAGTCTATGTAATACCAGTCACAGTTGGTGAAAGAGTGGTCTTGTGCCCACCTAGCTGTTGACATACAAACCAAGTCAGGAAGGTTATTGACCTGATTGGAATAATGGTTGAGTGAGACTAGCCCTCCCGTTTCTTATACACAAAGGATGCTCAGGGTTGCCCACCCTACCCAAACCCTCAACTGGGAAGCCGGTCACATTCAAGTACAAGTAAAGGTCGAACTGGTAGACGAACCGGAATACAAATTCGACCCAAACAACCAAGTAACGGTCAAAGTCAAAGAGGAGGAGATAGACCTCGCTTCTCTCGAACCACTCCCACTCCCCATCGCCCAGGAATTCTTCCCTGCAGAGCGACACTACAAGTATACACCCCCGCCTCAAAAGAAGCAGGCAAGGTTTGATCTAGGCCCAGACGGTAACCTAGTTCAACACTTCTACATACCCCATGCCAAGCCTTATGGCACACCAAGAAGACTCCAACAGGAGCAACCAAGAAAGTCGCTTAGAGAAAAGCACAATAAGCCTTACGATCCAAGGCCAAAGGTTCTAAGTAGGAAGTAGACTACTAGAACAATTTCATCATTTCCGAATCATCAGATTCTATTCCCCCTTCGCCCAAAAGAATGGATATTGGGCAACAAATTCATGACATGCAGGTCCTGCTGGCAGGACTACAAACTCAGCTCGCTGTGGCTAAACTAAGAGCAGCACAAGCAGAACAAAGGGCTGCCACAGCCGAAATAGTGGCACAAGGACCTCGGGCCAAGGTAAAGGTCATGAAAAAGGTCGACCCGATTCCAGACCCTGGATCGTTCAACAGCGACTACAGTCGCTTCGACGAATGGTGGGTCAAGATGCAGGTGTACCTGCAAATGAACCAGGAGACCTTCGCCTCAAAGAAGGAAGTAACCCTAGCCGTTCTGTCTCAAATCAGCTCAGGAAAGGAAGGAGACAAAAATGGAGCTGGCGAATGGGCCAGGTTCCATATCGAGACAAAGCTGGCAGATAACCAATGGTGAACTGTCAAAGACCTGGAGAAGGAACTCTCCCACCGCTTCAGGTCAGCAACAAGACAAGGGAGAGCGCTGAGGGAACTTCAGACCCTCAAACAAGGAACTAGGCAGACAGAGGCCTACCTGACACAATGGGAAACTCTGTACCGGTACGCTGGGATAGATGAGGTGATGGGCGTCCACCTCCTAGTAAAAAACACCCGAGAGGAGATCATACAACACATCTCCCTCAATCTCCATGGGGACAAAGCCCCAACCAATCTAGCTGACTGGATCGGCCAAGTTAGGAACATAGGAAATGCGTTCGAACAATTTGAGCTCGCCCGAAGCTCAAACAAAAGATGGGGCAACAACATGTCCGTCGGACCATCCAACCGGCGTGACCCTAATGCAATGGACATCGACGCTGCCCAAAAGGGTAAGTGTTTCAACTGCGGTGGCGACCACCTCATTTGCAACTGCAAAAAACCTAAGCAACCTTGCAGTGAATGCAAGTTCCTTGGGGGAGGGCATCGAAAGAATTGCTCAAAACAAGGCAAATCTCACAAGGCTCGAGCTGCTCAAAAGGAGAGTGGCGATGACAGCGACTCAGACTGGGAAAGCAATAATGTCCGAGCTAGCCGCAAGGGGAAGGCTAGAGAAACGCCCAAGTCCATAAACGAAATGGGCTTTGAAGAGGCGAAAGCCTACTTCACAGACGTATTAAACGCCAAGGCAAAAGAGGCCAAGGCAGGAAAAGAATAAGGCACATAACCAATCAGGGTGGTTGTGTAGCCGAAGACTATTTTGGACATATAAAAATGGAAAAACCTAAAAATACGTATTTTAATGTACTATTAACTGAACAAGATTCCGTAACTTATTTCGATGACATCACCGAAGCCATGACTCAGGAAGAGCCTGAGCACACCGGACGGGAATCTGGGCTTAATTTGGCAAAGAAAACACAAAAAATATTTAACCAAGAAATCCCTGATAGGATAGTGGTCCGCTCCTTGGCTGCATCCGAAATAAAACTAGGAGTAAGGGTGGCCCTGTCCACAGAAAAATACTGGATGATCGGGGCAAAGGCGCTCCTCGATAGTGGGGCTAATGGTATCTTCATCGACAAGCAATGGACTCACGAAAACAAGATACCCCTGAGGAAGTTAGATCGACCAATCCCAGTGTTCAACGTAGACGGGACTAAGAACAGCGCTGGGAATATTACTCATACCACGGAGTTGATAGTCGACTATCAGGGACATTGTGCGAAACTAGAAGCCGAAGTGATGGATTTAGGGAAAGTACCCATGATTCTGGGGTATACATGGCTGAAGAAGCATAACCCAGAAATCAATTGGGTAACTGGGGAAGTAAAGTTGACGAAATGCCCCTGAACCTGTTATCTCCTATCCGATCAATCGGTTCTCTTGAGATGCCTAGAAGCCCAGGAAATAGAAGATGCCCCTCATGTGTACCATCATGTAAAGAAAATGGAGGTTATACCACCAAAAAAGGTAGAAAAGACGGTGGAAGAGCTTGTTCCAAAACAATACCACAAGTACCTCGACCTCTTCACAAAGAAGGCCTCTGAACGAATGCCAATAAGACGACCATGGGACCATGCTATCGACCTAAAGGAAGGGTTTACACCCAAAAAGGCTAAGGTCTACCCAATGTTGCAAGAAGAGAAGGAGGAAGTCAAAGCTTTTGTGACGGAACAGCTCCAAAAAGGGTATATTCGACCGTCGAAATCCCCACAAACATCTCCAGTGTTCTTCGTACCAAAAAAGGAAGGAACAAAAAGAATGGTACAGGATTACCGTTACTTGAACAGCTGGACAATCCCGAATGGCTACCCCTTGCCATTAATATCACAATTGATAGACAGACTAAAAGGGGCTAAATTATTCACCAAGATGGATCTCCGATGGGGTTACAATAACATACACATCAAAGAAGGCAACGAATGGAAAGCGGCGTTTACGACCGAAGATGGGAGTTATGAACCCCTCATAATGTTCTTCGGGCTAAATAACTCACCAGCTACCTTCCAAGCCATGATGAACGACACCCTGTCAGATATGGAATCCTTCGTGATCATATATATGGACAATATCCTAATATTTACAAAAAGCACCGATCAAAAGCTTCATGACCAGGCAGTCATAAAGGTGCTACAAAGGCTGAAAGAAGCCGACCTATTTATAAAACTGGAAAAATGCTTCTTTTTGGTAGAAAGAGTTGAAATGCTGGGAATAGACGTAACCAGCCAAGGAATTAGAATGTTGGACTCCAAGAAGAAAGGAGTATTAGATTGGCCAGTTCCGATGAACGTAAAGGGAGTAAGGAGCTTCCTAGGATTGGCAAACTTTTACTGACAATTCATCGACAAATTCTCCAAGATCGCGCAACCCCTAACTGAACTCACAAAAAAGGATAAAACGTGGGAATGGGGGGTTGCACAGCAGAGGGCCTTCAATAAGATGAAAGAAGCTTTTACCTCTGCGCCAATATTAGCATACCCAGACTATGACGCGAAATATCGCCTGGAATGCGATGTGTCTTTATTCGCTACAGGAGCAGTCTTATCTATGGAAAAAGAAGGATGATGGCACCCAGTGGCCTTCAGTTCTCATAAAATGACAAAAGAGCAGCGTAATTATTCAGTCGCTGACAGGGAGATGCTAGCCATCATCCATGCCTTAGAAATATGGCAACATTACCTAGAAGGGGCCAAGCATGAGTTCGAGATCTGGACCGACCATGCAAATCTCCAGTATTTTATGACCAGCCAAGACCTTAACTGACGACAGGCTCGTTGGGCGCAATGGTTATCTCGTTTCAACTACATACTTGTGAGAAAATCAGGAACAAGCATGGGAAAAGCTGATGCCCTTTCGAGAAGGGAAGACCATTCCGTGGGAATTGAAGATGACAATAAAGGGGTAACAGTAATCCCCAACTCATGGATAAGGAGATCCAAGATCACCACCATAACCTCTGAAGAAGAGGATATATTAAAAAGCATTAGAGATGCAATCTCGTTGATGAAAGAATCCAATATGAAAGGGGAAATTAAAGAAGGTTTCCTCTACCACAATAACAAGATCTTCGTGCCCAAAGGGGGTATTCGGCAACGAATCATAACTTTATATCATGACTCCACTATGGCCGGACATGGCGGAGCAGAAAAAATGGCAGAGTTGATCTCCTGATATTATACATGGGAAGGACTGCATCCCGAAATAAAAAACTATTGTTCCCGATGCAAAAGATGCAATCGGATGAAGCCAACTAACCAGGCAGTGCCTGGGAAGTTAATTCCTCTTCCCGTCCCTGAGGGACTGTGGAAAGATATTTCTGCTGATTTTATAACGGACTTACCCAAATCAGATGGTTATGATGCGATCCTAGTGGTCGTTGACAGATTCTCTAAGGAAGCATGATTTATTCCTACCAATAAGACCATAACAAGCAAGGGAACAGCAAAGCTGTATAGAGATAACGTATGGAAGCATCATGGACTTCCCACCTCTATTGTATCCAATTGTGGCCCACAATTCGCCTCACAGGTTATGGCAGATCTGGCCGCATCTCTTCATATTCGCCTTAATTTAAGCACAGCATTTCACCCGCAGTCGGATGGACAAACGGAGCGGGTAAATCGCGAATTACAGCAGTATCTAAGGCTGTACTGCGCAGAAAAGCAGGATCAATGGGCAGAATGGCTGAGCTTAGCCTAGTTTACATATAATAACCGGCAATCTTCCTCCACAAAGAAATCCCCATTCCAAGTCACACGTTCTTACGAACCATGAATGGGGATAGAGCCGATGACATCAAAAGCTCCGGCAGCACAGGAATTCCTAGATGGAATGAGGTTGACTTTAGATCAAGTCAGAGAGAACCTCGAAAATCGAAGAAAAACCATGAAAGCGCAAGCTGACAAGAAGCGGTCCACTGCGCCGGAATATAAAAAGGGAGATAGGGTATGGCTAAGCCCCGAAAACCTTAATCTCCGGGATACTCGAATCAGCCAAAAGCTGACTGAGTGATGGCTTGGCACGTATAAATTATTAGACGCTGATAACAACCAGAATGTCGTAAAACTACAACTCCCACGCGGTATGAGAATTCACCCGGTAGTGAACGTCTCCCACGTTAAACCCTATAAGGAATGCCTTGATGGCCAACCGACGTACAAGCCTGGACCTGTAAAGGTGATGGAAGATGGTTCCGAGGAATTTGAGGTCACATATGTAGTCGCCTCCAGAATGAAGGGTCAACATTTGGAGTACCTAGTCCACTGGTCTGGATATGGGGAAGAAGATCGAATGTGGGAACCTGCCAATAACCTCGGATCAGCGAAGGATGTAGTAGCTGATTTCCATCGGAAGAACCTGAATGCTCCCAGGAAGCTTAACCTTATTGACATTGATTGTTTTCATGGCCTTTTTCGGCCTTACGACGTATTTACCGTTTGTGATCCGATCTGGAATCGTTTGGAATCCGATTCTTAGGTGGGGGGTAATGTTACGATTTGCCCTAAGCCACCTGTATCACAATGAACTCTGGACTTGTCTTTATTTCTTTTACGAGCACGTGACCATGAGACTTAGCACATGACTAGTTCATGTGACGATTGGCTTGGAGGGATCTGAGCTGCCCGGTTGTCAGGCACGCACGTGGTAGGGGCTAGACTCTTATCTGCCTCAAGTATTTAATCTCCACGCCTCGTGGCGCTTATCTCTGATCGCCGTGCCTCATGGCACTAACGCCGCACCTCATGGTGCTCTAGACCGCCTCATGCAGGCACAGTCTCCCACGAGACGTCATTATGATATCATACTCTCTCACATTATGTCATATCTATGTAGATATGCACGGACCAGTAGTCAATAGCTACAAACATGCTGTATGGTATATATACTCCAATATGACGACCCAAGGACTCCAGTTAAGTCCTTGTGGCATTCCCCCATTACTTGACTCGTTATAAGCCTATAGTGAGAGTAGCCTGAGCCACGCTTGATGCTGGTAATAGGTTGCACTTCAGTACCAATAATCCTGCACCATTCTCTTTGTCCCTTCCTTTTTGGGAACAAAGAAGACAAGTAATGTCTGCAGTGATTTTGAAGGTTTTATGTAACTCTTTTGGAGTTGCTCTTTTATGAATGCTTTCACTTCTTTCTTTTCATTGACAGACATTGGATATACCTTTGCCTTTTTGGATATGAACCCTTCCTTTAAGTCTATGGCATGATCCCATGTTTGTTGGGTTGGCATTCATTCCAAAGCCTTTTTGGTGAACAGTTCAATGAATTTATGGTACTGTTCCAGAACAAGCTTCTCTGCCATTTTTTCTACCTTTTTAGGTGGTATAACCTCCATTTTTTTAATGTGATGGTACACATATGGAGCACTGGTCAGCTCTTCTTCATTGAGCATCCTTAAGACAGCAGATAGCATGATTGGGGGCATTTTGTCAGCTTGACCTCCCCTGTTTTCCAGTTTATCTCAGGGTTATGCTTCTTTAGCCATGTGTACCCAAGTATCATGCTGACTTTTCCTAAGTTGGTTACCTCTGCCTCAAGGGTTTCTTAGTGCCCCTGATAGTCTACAATTAATGAGGTGGTGTGCATAATATTTCCCGCACTATTCTTTGTTCTGTCAACATTGTAGACTGGAATTGGTTGTTCCAGTTTAGTCATGGATATTTCCTTTTGTTCTGCCCATGCTCTGTTGACAAAGACTCCATTGGCCCCACTATCAAGAAGAGCTTTTTCACTCATTATCTGGTATTTTTGTGTGAATGGCACCACTTGTACCCCTAGTGTTAATTTAGTGTTCATCACAGAGCAGATGACAATCCTATAGGGATTTCTTTGTTAAATATTTTTCTGTTTTTCTTAGCCAAATTAAGTCCAGATTCCCATCTGGTGTGCTTAGGCTCATCCTGAGTTGTGGCTTCAGTGATATTGTCAAAATAAGTTACCAAATCTGAATCAGATAATAGTACATCAAAGTATGTATTTTTGGGTTTTTCTAGATGTATATGTCCAAAATAGTCCTCAGCTACATGACCACCCTGAATAGTCATGTGCCTTATGCTTTTTCTGCCTTGGCTTCTTTCACCTTGATGTTTAGCACATTTGTGAAGTAAGCTTTTGCTTCTTCAAAACCCATTTTGTTTGTGAACTTGGGCGTTTCTCTAGCCTTCCCCTCTAGCTCAGACATTATCGCTTTTGCCATCCAAGTTGCTGTCATTGCCACTCTCCTTTTGAGCAGCTCGAGCCTTGCAAGATTTGCCTCATTTTGAGCAATCTTTTCAATGCCCTCCCTCAAGGAACTTGCATTTGCTGCAAGGTTGCTTAGGTTTTTTGCAATCATGAATGAGGTGGTCACCATTGCAGTTGAAACACTTACCCTTTTGGGCAGTGTCAATATCCATGGTGTTGGGGTCCCATCGGCTGGACGAACTGGCAGAAGCATTGTTGCCCCATCTTTTGTCTGAGCATCAGGCTAGCTCAAATTGTTCAAATGTGTTTTCCACGTTCCTTACTTGGCCAATCCAATCAGCAAGATTTGCTGGGGTGTCATCCCCATGGAGATTGAGGGAGATGTGACAAACTATCTCCTCTTGGGCATTCTTTACTAGGAGGTGGATGCCCATCACCTCATCTATCCTGGCATACTGGTACAGAGTTTCCCATTGTGTCAGGAAGGCCTCTATTTGCCTTGTTCCTTGTTTGAGAGTTTGCAGCTCCCTCAAGGCTCATCCCTGTGACCTGAACTGGTGGGACAATTCCCGATCCAAGTCTGGGACTGACCACCATTTGTTGTTGCTTAGCTTTGTCTCAATATTAAAACAGGCCCATTCTCTGGCTCCATTCTTGTCAGCTTCTTCCCCTGAGCCAATTCAAAACAAAACAGCTAGGGTGACCTCTTTTTTGGATGTGAAGGTCCCTTTGTTCATTTGCAAGTACACCTGCATTTTTACCCACCACTTGTTAAAGCGGAAGTAATCTCCATTGAATGACCCTGGATCTGGGATCAGGTCAACCTTTTTTGTAACTTTGACCTCTGCATGAGGTCCTTGTGCTGCTGCTTTGGCCACAGCAGCCTGTTGTTCTGCTTGTGCTGCTCTTGCTTCAGCCACAGTGAGCTGGGTTTGAAGTCCTGCCAGCAGGACTTGCATGTCATGGATCTGCTGAGCAAAATCCATTCTTTTAGAAGAGGGGGGAATGGATTTGGATGAGTCAGAAATGATGATATATTGTTTTCACTAGCACTAACTACTTCCTAGTAAGAACCTTCAGCCTTGGGTTGTATGGCCTGTTGCACTTTTCCCTAAGCAACTTTCTTTGTTGCTTCCTTTCATCCAGAAGTCTTTTCCTTGGTGCACTGTACAGTTTGGTGCAGGGTACATAGAAGTGTTGGACTAGTTCCCTGTTGGGTCCTAAGTCAAACCTTGCCTGTTTCTTTACCACAGGGGGGTTGTATTCATAATGATGCTCCACAGGGAAGAAGGCCTGGGTGTCAGGGAGAGAAAGTGGTTCAAGAAGAGCAAGATCTATCTCCCTTTCTTTGACTTTGACTGTTACCTGGTCATTGGAGTCAAATTTATATTCTGGTTTGTCTACCAGTTTGACCTTTACTCGTACTTGAATTTGACCAGCTTTCCAGTTGAGAGTTTGGGCAGAGTGGGCAACTCCAAGCATCCTTTGTATGCTAAATCAGGAGGGCTAGTCACACTTGACTGATATTCTAATCATGCCAATAGCCTTCCTGACTCAGTTCATAAATCAACAACTGGTGGGCACAAGACCACTCTTGCACCAGCTGTGATCGGTACTATGTAAGTAGACTAGAACAAATATGCCTCACATGGACACACCTTTTGGCAATTGAAGAAAAAGGGGGTTGTGCTGCAGTGTTTATACACTTTAAAGCCTCTCAAGGCTATGGACTACTCTGTGATTAGGTCGCTAAGAGTCTATCCTCCCATATAGGGAGTGGCTACTTAAAAAAGAAGGGGGGTGCCCAAGAAGGTGAAGGTCCCATATAAGCCTCAGGTCCAGCTATGTTTTAGCAGATAGGCTCTGCCAGGCACAATAGAGTAGGGTGAGCAGAAAGAAGTTAAGTCCTAATGAAGCACAACCCAAAACCAGTACTAGACATGGCTCAGGCTACTCTCTACTAGGCTTATAGGAGTTAAGATTATGGGGAATGCCACAAGGACTTAACTGAGGTCCTTGGGTCATCATATTCATACTATATATACCATAAGGGTGTTTGTACATGTTGTGCATAAGATCCATGCATATCTACTTATCTATAACATAATGTGAGAGAAAGAAGTACATATGACATCTTGTGGAAGACTGTGCCTACCATGAGGCAGTCTAGAGCACCATGAGATGCAGTGTTAGTGCCATGAGGCATGACGATCAAAGATAAGCACCATGAGGCATGATGATTAAATACACAAGGCAGAAGATAAGGGTCTAGCCCCTACCATGTGTGTGCCTGACACCGGACAGCTCAGATCCCTCCATAGCCAGTTGTCACATGATCTAGTCATGTGCTAAGTCTCACAGTCATGTGCTTGTGGAGCAAAATATGTCATCAAGTGTGATACTAGCCTAAGGCAATGGGCCGTAGGGCAAATCATAACATACTCTGTCCTCAGTATGAATATCAACTAAGTTTCCCTCCTCTCATCTAAACTTCCTCCTCTCTCTCTCTCTCTAAATACTAGGACATGGGATTGTACAGCAGTGTGACACATAAGTCCTGCACCAATGTCCTAAACCCTCCATCCCCATACCTTCATCAGATCTCCAATCCACCTCCACCCCCACCTCTGCTCTTTTGCCCCTGAAGCTTTGGACCTCTGTCAGATTCACCCTTGGAGAATTAGGACTTGACACAACTCCAGACCTTCAGAGTTACCTCTAAGTCCATCACCTGAGTTTAACAATCTGTCCCATTAAACTGGTCTGGTTCTCAGACCTTGGTTCACTGCAAGGATTCAAATGATTTCTTCTTCAACAAGCAGGCAAGACCATGGATGGTGCTTGTGAGGCTTGCAAGCATGTCTCACAGGATGTGTTTCTCATTGTCATCAAAAGATTCAGGATCAAGGTCATCCCCTGGAAAATCAGAGTCACCATCAGAGGGGCCATCTCCTGTTACAGGATAATACTTTTTCACTATCAAAGTGACTGCACTTTGACTAGTGTCAGTCATACTATGACAATACTTTTCACTACCAAAGTTGCTACACTTTGACTAGTGTCACCCCACATTTTTGCTATCCTACACTTTACTACCAACTTTAGTACACTCTTAACCTAATGTCACCTCACCCTACACTCTACTACCAACTTTGCTACACTCCTAACCTAATCTCACCTTATTCTACACTTCACTACCAACTATGTTACACTCTTATCCTAATGTCCACCATACATCTTTGTATAGGTTACCACCCCAGATCTCTAGATGGAATCTCTCCATTCTACATGCACTATCTGCATGTTCTTCCACATGAACTCAAGGCTCCTGGAGGCTATGCCTTCCATTCTACAACACCATGCTGCACCAAACATATTTCACATATTTGTTATATATTCAACTACCCCCTCATGTTCTCCTCCTGCTACTCATTTCCCTCCATTCTGATGCTTCCATTCCACTACCAGCTGTGCCAGGCAGTGTCCCCTTTGCCCTCCTCATGTACAATCTCTAGATTAGAGTACAATAGTTACAAACATGTAAAATAGTATATAAAGCCTGAATGCAAGCCAGAGAATCCAGTCTGGTTCTCCTGAAGTTTTCCCCTCAAGCTTAGCATACCAACTCAGTCCCCCCATGGTCTAGGAGGTCTAGTAAATAGCCTAAGAACCAGAGCTCAAGGGTTGTTTCATCTCCAGGCTTGTCCAGATTCTTGGGGTTGCCTTTGTTACTAGAAGTATGGAATGACCCATTTGCTGGTGTGTTGTTGGCAAGCTCTTCAATGTGCACTCCAGAAGTAGGGCAGTGTGGAGGGGAGTAGGCCTGGGATGTGGAGGCCAGAGTGCATCTGGCAGAAAAACTGTGGAATTGTTCTATGAGGTTGGAATCTTGGCAACTGCTGCCATAGGCATGTAGGGGGTTAAATCTGGGGGAGATGGGAGGGTTTGCAATTGCTCACAAGCAAGATCTGGTGACTTGAGTAGCCATAGTAGATTTGGAAGTCAAGCAAGGGTGAGTTCAAATATACTGTTAAACTCAGGCAACAGACTTGGGGTAACTCCAGAGGTCTGGAGTTGAGGGGGTGGGATGGAACTTGGCTTCACCTTATGTGGTGTGCCCTTGCTTGACTCAGTCCCAGATTTGCAAAGAGGTCAGAGGTTGGAGTTGGTAGTCATGCAATGACAACCAAAACAAGAGGGAAGAATATCAAGTTCTGTTGATATTTGAACTGAAGAAATACATTCTATGGTGTTTATATATGGAGGGAAACATATTACTACTGTAAGTCTGGGTGTCAGATGACAGAACATACTGGAGGATCAGAGTTAAACATGTGCTGGTGCATCACCTCAGAGCTGTGCTCCTAGGCAAGCACTGGTCTTGGAGGTATCTAAGTGAAGAATGAAATATAAGGGATGAGTAATGAAATGGAATCAAAGGGAGTCATAAGGTGTTAGTACATATCTTATAAGTTTGAGTAATGTAAATACTGAGATAATCAGAGATTGGACTGGGGTTGGTACCAGAGTTGGTACCAGATATGTTGGAGTTGGAGTTGGTAGATTTTTGGGATATGACACATATCCTAACACTCAACAAGTCCAACTCTGACATGTCCAGTACCAACTCTGGTACCAACCTCAACTTGATCTCACTCCTTTCTATAGTTATAATACTCAGACTTGTAATTTAATAACACCCTATAAATCTTTTCCTTTACATTCTCATCTCATTACTTTCCTTATATTTCATTTTTTGCTTAAATACATCTAAGACTAATACATACTTGCCCAGGAGCATATCTCCAAGGCAATGTACTGGCACATATTTCTCTTCAACCCTCTGGTATATTCAGTCATCCAATATTCAGACTTACTAATATATTTTTCCTCAGTTTGAATATCAATAGAACTTGACATCTTCACTCTCTGCCTTAGTTGTCATTGTATGACTATCAACTCCAACCTCCAACCTTCCATTCATAAACCTAGAACTGAGCCAAGCAAGGGCACATCACATAAGGTAAAGCCAAGTTCCACCTGATGTGCTAACTTCAAAGTTCCAATGTTTATCCCTGGTGTTTGTTCCAACATTTAACAAATCCCATAACAATGTATAGTGGATTAATTTGAAGATATTGGCCATATAGAAAAAATTACTTAAGCAATGTATATATATTTGAATAGCTTTTTATCAGTGCATTTTAATGATACCTGAATTTAGAAGTCCAGCATCAAAACTGCTCCAGCTATATATTTGCTTAATAATCAGGTTTCTATTAATATTGGAACAGTTTTATTGCTTAATGTACATATGTATTACTCTCTCTCCAGTTGGGTAGTACACTATAAGATCTACACTGTGGGATAAATTTGCTACTTGATAATACCATTTTACTAGCATGTACTAAGCAAAAGCTCCTACATGACAGAAGCTTAGTGTATATGTATATATACATATGTACATACATATGTGTTAGACTCAGAGACAAATTCCAGGGATGGACTCCAGAACTCTGAAGTTGGCATGTCAAGTAGAACTTGGCTTTACCTTATATATGTGTTGTGCCCTTGCTCAACTCAATTCCAGATTTGTAAACAGAGGATTGAATGTCAGAGCTCAGAGTTGGAAGTCATGCAACAATAACCAAGGCAAAGAGTGAGAACATCAAGTTGAATTGATATGTACATGGTCATAGTCTGCTGGCAGGGAGAAAAATTACCCACTTACCAGAATAGCACCTGGGGTCCTTGTTGCATGCTATCATGTGCACCTTAGTGACAATTTTTTCAGTTTCACTTTTCCACAAACTTTTGAAAAGTGCTGTAATCACACTACTTGAACTTGTGAGATTAGTAATTGTTACGAGTTGCCCTATGGCCCATCGCTTAGGCATAGTATCATGATGATGGACTTAGACATATTTTGCTTTACGAGCACGTGACTGTGAGACTTAGCACATGACTAGTTCACATGACGACCAACTTGGAGGGATCCAAGTTGTCTGGATGTCAGGCACACACGTGGTAGGGGCCAGACCCTTATCTGCTTTGTGTATTTAATCACTGCACCTCGAGGTGCTTATCTTTGATTGCTGTGCCCCATGGCACTCTAGACTGCCTCATGACAGGCACGACTCTCACAATACGACATATGCTTACTACACTTTCCCACATGACATCATGCTATGTAGATACGCACGGACCAAGTAGTCAATATGTACAAACATGTCCCTATGATATATATACCCGAATGATATTGCCCAAGGACCCCAGTTAAGTCCTTGTGGCTATTCCCCATAATCTTAGCTCCTATAAGCCTAAAGTCAGAGTAGCCTGAGCCAAGTCTAGTACTGGTTTTGGGTTGCGCTACATTAGGACTTAACTTCTTTCTGCTCACCCTACTCTATCGTGCCTGGCAGAGCCTATCTGCTAAAACATAGCTGGACCTGAGGCTTATATGGGACCTTATTCTTCTTTGGGCACCCTCTTTCTTTTAAGTAGCCACTTCCTATAAGGAAGGATAGTCTCTTAGCGAATTAGTCGTGGAGAAGTCCATCACCTTGAGAGGTGTTAAAGTGTTTAAACACTGCGGCAACCCCCCCCTTCTTCTTCTATTGTCGAAAGGCGTGTCCACATGAGGCACATTGTTCTAGTTGAACGTAGTACCATTAGCAGCTGGTGCAAGAGTGGTCTTGTGCCCACCAGTTGTTAATTACGAGAAGTCAGGAAGGCTAGTGGCCTGATTCTCAAACGGTCGAGTGTGACTAGCCCTCCCATTTTTAGTACCAAAGGATGCTCAGGGTTGCCCACCCTACCCAAACTCTCAACTGGGAAGCCGGTCAAATACAAGTATGAGTCAAGGTCGAACCGGTAGACGAACCAGAATACAAATTCGACCCAAACGACCAACTAATGGTCGAAGTTGAAGAAGAGGAGATAAACCTAGCTCTTCTCAAACCCATTCCCCTCCCTGATGCCCAGGCCTTCTTCCCTGCGGAGCGTCAATACAAGTACACCCCTCCTGTGGTAAAGAAACAGGCAAGGTTTGACTTAGGACCCAACGGGGAACTAGTCCAATACTTTTACGTACCCCACGCCAAACCTTATGGCACACCAAGAAGACTCCAATGGGAGCAACCAAGGAAGTCACTCAGAGAGAAGTGCAACCAGCCATATGATCCAAGGCCCAAGGTTCTTACTAAAAAGTTGATAGTACTAGTAGGAACAAAATCCATCATTTCCGACTCATCGGACTCCATCCCCCCGTCCCCCAAAAGAATGGATTTTGCACAGCAGATCCACGATATGCAAGTCCTGCTGGCAGGACTACAAACGCAACTAGCAGCTGCCGAAGGAAGAGCAGCCGCTGCAGAAGCAAAGGCCACTGCGGCCGAATTAGCAGCACAAGGACCTCGAGCAGAGGTCAAAGTAACAAAAAAGGTAGACCCGATCACAGATCCTGGGTCTTTTAACAGAGACTACTCCTGCTTCGACAAGTGGTGGGTAAAAATGCAGGTATACCTGCAAATGAATCAGGAGACCTTTGCCTCAAAGAAGGAAGTCACCCTCACCATTTTGTCTCGGATCGGTGCAGGGAAAGAAGGTGATAAGAATGGAGCTGGCGAATGGGCCAGATTCCACATCGAGACCAAGTTGATGGACAACCAATGGTGGACCATCAAAGATCTGGATCAGAAGTTGTCCCACCGATTCAGATCGGCAACAAGGCAGGGACAAGCTCTAAGGGAACTTCAAACCCTTAAGCAAGGAACAAGGCAAACAGAGGCCTACCTCACACAATGGGAAATTCTGTACCAGTATGCTGGTATTGACGAGGTGATGGGCATCCACCTCCTGGTAAAAAATGCCTGAGAGGAGATAGTTTGCCATATCTCCCTCAATCTCCATGGGGATGATGCCCCCACCAACCTAGCCGATTGGATCAGCCAAGTAAGAAATGTTGGAAACACATTCGAACAATTCGAGCTCACCCGAAGCTCAAATAAAAAATGGGGCAACAACGCGTCCGCCGGCCCGTCCAACCAGTGTGACCCAAATGCTATGGACATCGACGCTGCCCGAAAGGGTAAGTGCTTCAACTGCAGT
Organism: Tylopilus vinaceipallidus; assembly: GCA_038089215.1. Taxonomy (NCBI): domain Eukaryota; kingdom Fungi; phylum Basidiomycota; class Agaricomycetes; order Boletales; family Boletaceae; genus Tylopilus; species Tylopilus vinaceipallidus. The sequence goes on from JBBPKK010000161.1 coordinate 40,344, forward strand.
GGCGACCACCTCGTTCGCAACTGTAAGAAACCTAAGCAACCTTGCAGTGACTGCAAGTTCCTTGGGGGAGGGCATCAAAAGGATTGCCCAAAACGAGGCAAATCTCACAAGGTTCGAGCTGCTCAAAAGGAGAGTGGCGATGACAGCGACTCGGACAGGGAAGGCAATAATGTCCGAGCTAGCTGCAAGGAGAAGGCTAGAAAAACACCCAAGTCCATAAATGAAATGGGTTTTGAAGAAGCGAAAGCTTACTTCACGGATGTGTTGAATGCCAAGGCAAAAGAAGCCAAGGCAGGAAAAGAATAAGGCACCTGACTATTCAGGGTGGTCATGGCGCCAAGGACTATTTCGGACATATAAAAACCAAAAAACCAAAAAATACCTACTTTGATGTATTACTAACAGAATCGGAATCTGTAACCTATTTCGATGACATAACCGAAGCCATGACTCAGCAAGGACCTGAGCATGCTGGACAGGAATCCAGGCTTAATTTGGCTACAAAAAATAAAAAAATATTTAATCAAGAAATCCCTGACAGAATCGTCATATGCTCTGTGGTGAACACTGAAATACAATTAGGAGTGCAGGTGGTGCTGGCCACACAAAAGAAACGGATGATGAGCGAAGAAGCTCTCCTTGATAGCAGGGCCAATGGAATCTTCATTGATTGGACATGGGCAAAAGCGAACAAAATTCCCATGACTAAGCTACAGCGACCGATCCCGGTGTTCAATGTGGATGGAACCAAGAACAGCGCTGGGAATATCACCCACACCGCTGCTTTGATCATAGATTACCAAGGTCACTGAGAGAACCTAGAAGCAGAGGTGACGGATTTAGGAAAAGTTAGCATGATCCTGGGGTATACTTGGCTAAGGAAGCACAACCCCGAAATAAATTGGAAGACAGGGGAAGTCAAGCTGACTAAATGCCCCTGATCATGTTATCTCCTATCCAACCAATCTGCAGTATTAAGAACTCTAGATGAGGAAGAACTGCTAAGCGCTCCATATGTGTACCATCACATAAAGAAAATGGAGGTTATACCACCAAAAAAGATAGAAAAGACAGCAGAGGAGCTGGTACCTGAGCAGTATCACAAATTTATTGAACTGTTCACAAAGAAAGCATCCAAACGAATGCCCATCCAACGAACATGGGATCATGCCATCGACCTAAAAGAAGGGTTCATTCCTAAAAAGGCAAAGGTATACCCAATGTCGGTGGACAAAAAGGAAGAAGTAAAAGCATTCATGAAGGAGCAGCTATGAAAGGGTTACATATGCCCCTCTAAGTCCCCTCAGACGTCGCCAGTTTTCTTCATTCCCAAAAAGGAAGAGACCAAGAGAATGGTGCAGGACTATCGATATTTAAATAGCTGGACTATACCAAATGGATATCCATTGCCTCTAATATTGCAATTAATCGATCGACTCAAAGGAGCAAGAAAGTTCATGAAAATGGATTTGCATTGGGGGTACAATAATGTACAAATAAAAGAAGGAGACGAATGGAAGGCCGCCTTCACTACTGAAGAAGGAAGTTTTGAGCCGACTGTGATGTTCTTTGGACTAAACAATTCCCTCGCAACGTTCCAAGCAATGATGAACAATATATTCTCTGATATGGAGTCCTTCGTAATAATATACATGGACAATATTTTAATTTTCACGAAAACAGAAAATCAAAAGGAACATGACGAGGCTGTTCTTAAAGCATTGCAGTGGCTAAAAGATAACAATCTCTTTATTAAACCCAAGAAATGCTTCTTCTCGGTAGAACAAGTCGAAATGCTGGGAATGGACATATCCAGCGAAGGGATCAAAATGTCGGAGTTTAAACTCAAAGGAGTACTGGACTGGCCCATCCCAACCACCATAAAAGGGGTTCACGGATTCCTAGGGTTAGCCAACTTTTACTGACGATTCATTGATAAATTCTCCAAGTGGGCCAAACCCCTCACTGAGTTAACAAGAAAAGACAAGGCTTGGCGATGGGGGAATGAAGAGCAGAAAGCCTTCGAGAGGATAAAGAAAGCCTTCACCGAAGCACCAATTTTGGCCTATCCCGATGAAGAGGCAAAGTACCAGTTAGAGTGTGACACCTCGGCATTTGCAACAGGGGCAGTATTATCTATAGAAAAGGAAGGAAAATGGCATCCGGTAGCATTCAGCTCTCACAAAATGACCCCTGAACAAAGGAACTACCCAATAGCCAATAAAGAAATGTTAGCAATAATCTATGCCCTAGAGATATGGCACCACTACCTAGAAGGAGCACGCCATCAGTTCGAGATCTGGACCGATCATGCGAACTTGCAATATTTTATGACTAGCCAAGACCTTAACTGATGGCAAGCACATTGGGCGCAACGGCTATCTCGCTTTAATTATGTACTAGTAAGAAAACCAGGAACAAGCATGGGAAAAGCTGATTCTCTTTCGAGAAGGGAAAACCATGCTGTGGGAATCAAGGACGATAATAAAGGGGTGATAGTAATCCCTGAATCTTGAGTATGAAAAATGATCAAGATAACCATGGTAACCTTGGAGGAGGAAGAAATACTTGCCCGTGTCTGAGATGCGACCAGTCTGTTGAAAGAAATGGAGAGTATAGGGGAACTTAAAGAGGGACTCCTGTACCACGAAGGACGAATCTTCATGCCTGATGGGGATATCTGACAGCAGATTATAACCTTATATCATGACTCCACCATTGCAGGACATGGGGGAGCAGAAAAGACTAAGGAGTTGATCTCCCGATATTACACTTGGAAAGGAATAACCGACCAAGTAAAAAACTACTGTTCCCGATGCGAATGATGCAATCGGATGAAACCTACGAACTGGGCGGTGCCTGGGAAGTTGCAACCCCTCCCTGTGCCAAGTGCACCGTGAAAGGAGATATCCGCTGATTTCATTATGGACTTACCTGAATCAGGCGGATATGACTCGATCTTGGTAGTCATTGATCAATTCTCAAAGGAAGCATGTTTCATCCCCACTAACAAAACCATAACAAGTAAGGGGACAGCAAGGCTCTACCAAGACCACATATGGAAGCACCACGGACTTCCAGACTCTATTATTTCAGACTGGGGACTGCAATTCGCGTCTCAGGTCATGGCGGACTTAGCAACATCTCTTCATATCCGCCTTAAGTTAAGCACCACATTCCACCTGCAAACGGATGGACAAACAGAATGAATAAACTGGGAACTCCAGCAGTACCTGCGGCTCTACTGCACCAAAAAGCAGCAAGAATGGGCAGAATGGCTGAGTCTCGCCCAATTTACGTACAACAATTGGCAATCTTTGTCGACGAAGAAGGCTCCCTTCCAGGTCACACGATCATATGCACCAAGGATGGGGATAGAGCCGATTGAATCCAAGGCACCTGCAGCACAGGAATTCCTGATGGGGATGAAATTGACCTTAGAACAGGTCAGAGAGAACTTAGAACAAAGGAGGAAAACGATGAAAGTGCAGGCTGACAAATGATGATCAGAAGCACCAGAATATAAAATCAGCGATCTCATGTGGCTGAGCACTGAGAACCTTAATCTCCGAGAGACAAGGATTAGCCGAAAGCTAACCGAACGATGGCTCAGCCCATATAAGGTGATCGACACACCAGACGACCAGAATGTCATAAAACTACTCTTACCAAAAGGGATGCGAATCTATCCAGTAGTTAACGTATCCCACATAAAACCCTATAAAAATCGCCTTGATGGCCAACCAACATACAAGCCTGGGGCTGTAAAGGTTATGGAGGATGGAAATGAGGAATACGAGGTCGAATATGTTGTTGCCTCATGGATGAAGGGTTGACGTCTGGAGTACCTGGTCCACTGGTCTGGATATGGGGAAGAAGATCGGATGTGGGAACCCGCTGATAACCTCACATCAGCGAAGGATGCTGTTGCCGATTTCCATCGGAAGAACCCGCATGCTCCACAGAAGCTTAACTTTATCAACATTGATTGTTTCCACAGCCTCTTTTGGCCTTACAATGTATTTACCGTCTGTGATCCTATTTAGAATCGTCTGGAATCCGATTCTTAGGTGGGGGGTAATGTTATGAGTTGCCCTATGGCCCATCGCTTAGGCATAGTATCACGACGATGGACTTAGACATATTTTGCTTTACAAGCACATGACCATGAGACTTAGCACATGACTAGTTCATGTGATGACTGACTTGGAGGGATCCGAGTTGTCTGGATGTCAGGCACGCACATGGTAGGGGCCAGACCCTTATCTGCCTCGTGTATTTAATCACTGCACCTCGAGGTGCTTATCTTTGATCGCCGTGCCCTGTGGCACTCTAGACTGCCTCATGACAGGCACGACTCTCACAATACGACATATGCCTACTACACTTTCCCACATGACATCATGCTATGTAGATACGCATGGACCAAGTAGTCAATATGTACAAACATGTCCCTATGATATATATACCCGAATGATATTGCCCAAGGACCCCAGTTAAGTCCTTGTGGCTATTCCCCATAATCTTAGCTCCTATAAGCCTAAAGTCA
>JBBPKK010000162.1:0-44658 GCA_038089215.1 Tylopilus vinaceipallidus
AATGTAACCTGAGGTCTCAAACGTACTCTTTATTCCAGTTAGCTTAACGGTAAATCTGCACTCGTAGGCCTGTGTGCACCATTTCACCTTTTTCCCTCACCCTTCAGTGGGCATTGCTCGAATTATCACGGAATCCGGAAATACAGACGAAACTACGCCAAGAACTTCTCGGGCATGGCGCAGACCCGTCATACGACGAACTCAACAATGGCCTTCCTTATCTCGACGCCGTCGTCCACGAAATTCTACGCATGTATCCCCCCATCCCCGAGTTTACACACGTGGTGAGTCATTCCCGAAAATCAACGGATCTTATGACTAGATAGACACAACTCTGTCGTAGGCCATCGAAGATGACATCATCCTGCTCTCCGAGCCCGTTCGCACCACGTCCGGTTCGCTCGTGGACAGCCTGCAGATCGCCAAAGGAACCCTGATGGGCATCTCTGCCCAAGCTATGAACCGCTCCGTGGCCATCTGGGGTGAAGACACCAAGGATTTCCGCCCGAGTCGATGGCTCAAGGACACTCAGGGTCAGAACGGGATACCTGCCAAGACCAAGGAAATTCCGGGCCATCGGCACTTGCTCACGTTCGTCGACGGACCGCAGACGTGCCTGGGCAAGAACTTTGCGGTGACCGAATTCAAGGTCCGTCGTCGGCCCAGACATATAGTGGCCACTGAATTCTGACGCCATTCTGTTCCTTACTAGGCGGTGTTGACCGTCCTTGTCAAGCACTTCGTGTTTGAGATGCGTGATGGAATTGATGCCAAGATTGAGATTGGTAGAGGGATGCTTCCACGGCCCAACCTTGCAGGCGAGGTGGGATGCAAGCTGCCTTTGCGTGTTCGACCGTACGTTGCTTGAGTGTGGGGCGATTTGATAGATTCGCGTAATGGGGGCGAGGGTTTTCTTCTTTTGTTCCACTGTTGATCATTATGCCTCCGACGTAGCTATACGTTTCGTTGTGGTAAAATTACTCTCATAATCAAATGTGTGTTGTCCTTGTCCAGTGAAGATACAAGTTCTCCCAAGTATGTTGCAAACAGCGAGGGCCGTTGGCCAGTGAGTGAGTAGTCAACGACTTCTCGGCTAGTGCCAACACACACAGCCTGCGTAGCGCGGCCAAGGCTTCCACCCGCAGCTCGTCAGGATCCCCAACTGTGTACGCATCTACAACAACTGGGGCCACCGTCTTCTCATCACTGTCTTGGTTGCCGTCAGCACTCTAGAGGTGCTATGATCCTGCTGATGAGGCAAAATTTTGACTGATCTGCTCTGCAAATGGCAGAAAGTCATTGCTGACTATTTTATGTGGTCTACTCACCGCTCAGTTGTGTGTTCTGTAAACCATTCAGAAGCGGACATCATGGCTCGAAATGTCAGCACCCGCGTTCATAGGCGACGCGCATTTGAGCGCGGGCGAGCCGGCGTGCACACGTTCGACGCACGCGTCGACGGCGTGTCCGTCGGGCACTCTGGACTTGCAGGGGCAACGGACCCCTTCGTTGACGTTGACCTCGGGGGCTCGGCTGGCGCCCCTTTGTAATGCTTGCGTACCAGCACATCTGCCGGCATATGCGCTTACTGGAGGGCAAGACGTGCGCTGCCCTTCTGCCAGCCTCCCTGACATTGAAGATGCACGAGGGCGGGGCAACGTTCACTGCACAACTTTATTTCTCGTTCAAAGGCAATGTGTACACAAACACCCCATCCGTTCACTTCTGCAAGGTGTCGAAGAGCTCGAACGGAATGGATCTTTTGAAAGGACGAGCCCGATCATGGTGGTCACTCGATGTACCAGAGGACGTCGATGATCTGGCCGAGGGCCTCAAAACCACTGAGTTCTGCAAAGACTGTGACGGACAAGCCTGGAACATGGTAGAGGATTCGGTATGGAAACCAGCGACGAAGAGCGTGGCGCACCTAAATCATTCTCACCACAGTTGGAGCATTCATCATACACCGTGGCATTCGTAAACTGTTGCGTGTCTGTGTTGAAAATGAAGACAGTCTGGCGGACACGAGGGTAAGAGGCTGGTCCATCGGTCACGAAAGGAAGCATACAGAGTTGCAATAGTTCCCTGAGCTAAATACCTCCTGCGGAAGGCCAACAGTAGGGGCCAAGGGGTCATAGGCGGCATTGCATGCATTAATCCCAGGATAAGGCCATCTTCCCTGAATAGCTGCTGGTGAGTACTGAAGAAGATGCATAGGAGGTCAACGAACTATTCCAAAGTGTGGAGTATCAGACAGCGATTGTACTCCAGGGACTGAAGCGGAGAGCACGCCCAGCATAGTCAAAACCAAAGATTTGCGCATCATGAGAGAGAACAGGACACTGGATGAGATCACAGCGTGAGGGAGCAGTGAGCTGAGTATTTCAGTCCTATGTGATGCGCTTTTTATAACCCCACGTCACCTACTATCAGGATGGCAAAACAACCGCCCAATCGGAGGGAAACGTATGTGCTCACGTCGGCAGCGAGTCAACGTGGATTAATTGGCCTTCGCATGTCGACTGAAGACCGTCCGACCGCGGACATACCAGCGGTACCCAGTTCGAATAAAATTACTAAGAGAGACGACGCATAAGCGATGACGAACAACGCATGTAATAAACTGAGGGATTCAGTGAAACTCTGGCGGGTTACCAGTACACTGAAACTGATGACGAGCGACACAGAAAATGAATTGAGGACCTCTGTGAGACTCTGGGGGGTTTATTAGTACAGTGGCAGCTGACAGCTCGCTTGTTCACCAGAGGAGCTCAGTTGCGGGGTTACTTCGACGTCGATCGGAGTGCATGTCTCGTCAACATCTTCCGAAATGTAAGACGTCCACGTTACAAATGTATGTTCGATTCTAGTTAGATTGACGGTAATCGCACACATAAGCTTCCGCGCAATCGTCTGCGGAGAAAAACATACGAGGTTACTTTTTGGACCGCTTTGAGAGCTGAAACAAGCCCAATGAGGACATTCATTGGACCAGAGGTCCGTGGTACTGCAAGCTGGCGGCATTTACGTTTGCTGGCAGTGAAACGGCCTCCAGTGTCCGTCAGAGCCGCGGTCGAATCGTGAGAAACGTAGTGAGTAGCGGGGCGTCGAACCATGACACGGAATGCCACATCATGGCGCCAAAGGAGTTCGTATTTATCAACGAGAGCGATTCGCAGCGCAGCGCGGACACTTGCTAGCAGTGGTAGTAGGAGCACGACTCTAGTATGGCTCTGCGCTAGCCTACTGGCAAGACAGTGATTACATAAGTAGACTTCATTTCAACTTTTGAGTGTGCGTCGCAGCTCCTCTGTATGCAAGAGAGGGACGCAAGTATCTGTCATAGGCCGGCTGGTACCGTGCTTACGCATTCTAGATGGTGATTCTCCTGTGGGTATTGCTTGAGTCATCTGAAGGTACAAACGAAACCGGTGAGCCAGGGGTTTCTTGAGAATTGCACGACCACGAATTTCCTATCCATCCGTCCTCGAGTTTACGCGTGTGGCGACCCGTTCTGAAAGACCATATAACCTCCAACTTTGCTCCAGGCCATTGATAGCATCCACTCTCTGAACATCCGTACTCAGTCAGGCTTGCTAATTGACAGTCTGTGGATCGCCGAATTGATCCTAACTGTTTGCTCCAGCCAATCTATGAACCATTTTATAGTAATCTGGGTGATAGCGCCAAATGTCTGCCAATTTGAAAGATCGATTACACGAGCGATCAGAACAGAATGCCTTCCAAGGCCGAAGAAATTAGGACCACCGACACCTTACATTCGTTAACAGACCGAGGACGACACGGTGTCTGGGCGAGAGCCTTGCTGTGGTCGAATTTAAGGTACATCGTCGTCCGGACGTGTACTATGACGGGTACCAATCTTGAACGCTTTTTCCGTAGTCCCTAGGCGATTTGGACGCTGCTGTTCAAGAACTTTATGTTTGAGATGCGTGATGGGGTCGATGCCAAGATTGAGACCGGGAGCATTGGTCCAAACTTACAGGGGATACAAGCTACCTTTGCGTGTTCGACCTTTCATCGTTGAACGTAGAGCGACCTGATAAAGGAAGAAGTTAATCAGTATCAGTGGCTCAGCGAAACGTTCGACACGAAAAAGTTCTCCCTGGACATCCGAACTACATCACGAAAAGTGGGGCCATTTCAACAGGCTCACGGCTCTTCAGCTCATGCAACCACGCGACTTGTGTGGCGCGCCCGAAACTCACCATGTGGTGCAACCGTGTATGGATCTACGACAATCGGAACCACCGCCCTCTCATCGATGTCTTGATTCAGATCAGCTCTGATCAAGTCCAAACGCGACTTGCTAAGATAAAAATAAACAATCTTGCGATGGTGTCATCACGTCGGTGGATACGTAGGGATGAAGTGTCTCAACACATCCACTGAAGCGACTCCGGCAGACTCGGAGATATTTTAGTAACATCAAAAGAGTCGGCGCATCGCTCTGTCAAAAAGGGCCTAATCCGAGCACCGATGAACCTTATAGCGATATTGATATACATTAGTGAAGTTGTGCTCGAGTGTCAGGTTATGTGTGCCTCGTTCGTCGCAGTTGCTCGGTGTCATTGGTGACCGGCGAATGCTGAACGATGTCCATGAGGAACCAAGTCTGCTTTGGTGCCAAAACCGTGAAAGTTGAAAGGCCACTCCGTGGAACCGAGGACCGCTCCGGGCAGCGCTAACAACTTCCGAGTCCGACGGTTTACTTACATAAGCTAACTTCAACGCAACGAGTCGCGCTGGCAACGCCGTCGATGATCTGACTTCGATTTTTACCTCCTTATGGGGCTCGTTTCAGTCAGGTAGCAAAAGACATGCATACTGACTCTGATTTAAGCCCGGGTTCGGATTGCTTCAAGCATTGTCTCGGACTTGACGCAGAGTCACTGGTGTCTCCGCACTCGCCGGAGACGGAAGGCTTTGACGCGAGGACAGGCTCAACGAAACGAAGGCCGACGACGATAGGCATTGCAACAACGCCACTCTCGAACTCTGAAGCATTTCAAGCGGTCGATATATGGGGGATCACTGGCCAAGGCTGCATAGCCCACCAAAACCGTCAGGTCACCGTATGTTGCACGTCAGCGCTTGAGCGCTTGCCGAGGGTGGTCTGGATACAGACCATGCCGATCTGTCACCCAACGATGGCGCCTACTTCGGGGAGGCACGTCCGGCGCGTCTCAGTGTGCGTGTGTTTATGCACCCCATTTAAACAGGCATCCTTGTTCGAGATCGACTGGCAGGAAACGTTCTTTGGCTCGCGTTACGCAACGCTCAAGGGTACCAAAGATATCTACGACCCGCACAGACTGTTCGTTGTTGCAGATGGCGTCGGGTCAGAAGAGTGGAACAAGAATTTGACATGCCGCTATTGATGCTTTTGTTGCGTTTTTTTTTCTTTTCACTGGTGTTTGATACACCGTCTGCGAACTGGGCGGCACTAACTGTGCGAATGGTCTCGCTTATATGATCGCTCGTTCAAATTCCGAATTCCGTGCCCTCTTGGTGGGGGACAGAGCACAACAAACTGAGTCGTCATGCGACTCGTTACCCTCGACGTTCTTTGTTATCCCACCAAGCGTCGATTGTGATGACTCCTTATTTATGACGCCAAGATGGGTAGATCTGAACGAGCCAGGGTGAGCTTTCACCACTTGTGAACCTGGTCCCGTATGTGCTGGTGGCAAGACTGACATGGTGCGTGTAGGGTCAAGACCGCTGATGCAATGCTGATAAGCAACAGAAGCACCTGGGAGTGGGAGGGAAGATCAACCGCGGGCAGCCCCTGGTGGCCAAGCAAGGGCGCCACCAACGACCGAAAGCAAGAGGGCTATAAGTGTTCTCCCTGCGTCCGCTCAACCACAGAGCAAAAACGGCTCTCCCTGTACGATGGAACCAAAACGGATCACAATCGAGAGTCAAAGCAGTATCTGGTCGCTCCCATTCCTCGGGAGCATCTCGTGACTGGCGGCTGGGAAGGGGTAATTTGGCGCTAGCGGTTTGGTGGGACCATCGATGGATGCGGGAGGCCACATTCGTGACATAGCAGTGTCAGGAAACGGGAAGTCGCTCGTGTGCGGAACAGGGAGCCAGTGTGGAATCCAGAGAGCCACGATAAGGTGACCGAGGTCAAGTCCCAAGACGAGGTAGCAGTGAACGCGGTTGACTTGTCTCCAGAGGGGATGAGCATCGCGACAGGGGCGACACTCTACCAGTTGGCTGACTCGAAGATCTTGGTTGGCCCGAGTACCGTGATGACTCCGAGTCGAACAATGCGGCAGCAGCAGTGGAGGCGGCTGTGGTCAAGTTCTCCCCTGACGGACAGCTCACTGCTAGCGCCACGTGGTCCAAGGGAACCGTCCAGGTTTACGAGACTCGCTTTGGCCGCCTTTTTTCGCCATTCCTATCAGGTTCACTTTGAATAGTTGAACTAACCACTCTCATGGGCTAACGACAGTAGGGAACTTTATGTCTTGTCCTATGACGGCATCATCTGCCATCTCGACGTGTTTGCCGGAACGACGCTCGCGGCAGGGTATATCCACAGCCGGAACAAGCCTCAACGCATTTCCCTCGCAAGCAATGGCACTTTTATCGCTGCGGCCGCTGACTCCTGCGTCTCATTCTGGAACACCGTGACACATCGACATATCGGTCCCGTCATCGACTATGCCCATAGCATCTGGTCCATGGCCATTTCAACAAACAGCGATTTCGCGGTAGGTGGCGATAAGAAAATCACCTTCTGCACTCCTTACGATATCATTCCTTGTACTACTATGAAAACGTGAGTATCACTACATGGACAAAGCGGTGTTTTTAATCGCAACCACCCTGTCAACAGGCGCAGATGCGCGAAATTCGCTACATGAAGGCCAAGGAAGCTGTTTCCGTTTGTACGCAGGACGCGCGTTTGAATGCGTTGACGAACATGCTCTGCTTTGGTCTTCTGATATTCACACATTGGCAGACCTTGAGCGTATCATCCGACAACGTTGTGACTTTTTCCGTACAGCCGACCGGGGAGATGACAGGCTCAACGAAACCATCTAGTCCCTTCTTCCTGGCGCTTTCACGAACAGCGAAGCCTCGAGCTCGTGTACGTCCGGGTGGCTTAGACCTGCATATCATTGACGATTGCGCCAATTAGACCATTATATCGGACACCACGAGCAGACCGTCGAGCGTCTCCGCACACAGCTTGTAAAATCCCAACGGCATGCCGATCAGGAGAAGAGAGACCGTATTTTGTCACTACCGCCCCCGAAGAAGTGTTTGAGTGTGTTTTCCCTCACCTGACGCGCACTTGGCTGATAGCCACGTCTATAGTAGTGGCACACCCGGACAAGAAGGCAGGTAAACGCTACGAGCAGCGTGCTACATCTCGGCGCATGGCCGACATTGTAAAGAAAGGCGGTGACAGTCTCATGTGGACACAAGAGGGGAAACGGGCATGCAAAACTATGCATGCGCAGGGTGGTGTATGTGCTGCCACGAAATCCCTGCTTCATTGGTGGACATGGGAGGCGAAAATGTCAGCGAATGTATTCACTAGTTTGTATGTGGTTCGTTTATCATTGGCATCGGATCACATTGATCTTTCACACAAGCAATAAAATACAGAGACTTGGGAACTTCGTTACATGGTGTAGAGCAGAGGACTGTGTGGAACTGATCGGCGACATTAATATCTGTCCATCCATTATAGCCCGAGACGTACCAGTTGCAATGCAAAATATATGATTCTGAAAGACATCGATTCGAGATGATTGCGCTCGCTTCCTCATTCATGACAGCGGTGATGTTGTCCATCTGTTATGTATCATGGTCCCCTCACTGGTCAAGCGACGCAGGATCAAATTCCGTGCATACAGGTATGAACTTGAGTTAGCTTTGGCGTGCGAACATGAACGTGAGTGATGATGCACTCAAATTCGCAGGTACTGTATGCACAAACGGCAAGAGAGACTGTGTGGGTGAATTGAATGAGGCCGAACGAGAATCACGCTCGGTATATCCACCCGAACGTGCGTCTGTCATCGTGCTCATACGCACATTTGTATGCGAGTGTTAGGTCCAGAGTGTGCATGATCAAGGGTCCAAGATAGCAAAAGCGCCAGGAAGACGTGAGGCGAGCGAGGGTAGCGAGAATGGCGCTCGTATGTATATCTGAACAGGTTTGAGGAGACGACGGGGGCCGGGCCACCGGATGGACAAGCTGGGTACGCTTCCATGTAAACATGAACGCAGGGACGTTGTCGTGCTTGAAATGGAACCGGGGGGGGGGGGGGGGGGGGGGGTGGGGGGGTGGGGGGGGTGGGGGGGGGGGGGGGGGGGGGGGAGGTGCAGTGCCATGAGCGGGAGGCTTGGTTCTCAAAACGAGACAAGAACGTCAGCGACCCCTCCAAGTAACGAGAACCTTTTCGCCTTGTCTTTCGGCTCGCGGTCGCTTCCTGTCAATGATAAATCGGATGCGAAGGAGGTAAGTATGTAATGCCTTAACAACAAACGGAGCCACGACCGGTAGCTCTGATTGATTGGAGAACTATGGTTTACCATAAAAGGAACGATAACACTTCTGTTCCCAGTTTTTCGCCAGATGTACCAGGCTGCGGGTAATCCAGCTGAGCATGAAAATTTGCAGCTATACCAAACAATGTTTCACAATACGATTTTCATTTCAGATACTAACTTATCTCTCATCATGGGCGCGGACGTGTAGCTGTCCAGGTTCGTTTGCAGACCAGTTACAGTGCAAACAGATGAATTCGACCGGGCCACGGTCCAGCAGGTCGAACAGGTCAAACTTCTTCCTACGCGTGGCCTGCCACTACGCAGCACCCATTGCCGCCATTACAGTACGATGTAACCATAGATAGATTTGAACGACGTAAACATAGTCCCGTAAATAGTATAGTTCGTTCCCTTCCCGGGTCCCATGATGCATAAAAACGCGGACCTGTTGAAGAGCAGGATCCCCAGTTTCCCCCGCAAAGCCCTCTCAGCGGAACCTCTACTCCCCACCTACTAAGTGATTCTGTACGATCGCCATGCGTATCCCATCCTCGATCATCACGTTTGTCTTATACCTTGGTCTTGTTACGGCTGTTGTGATCCCGAGGGACGGCAACGTTATGAACCGGCGCATAGAGATTGATGTCGGGGTGGACCTTGGCGGTGCGGAATATCGCAAAATTGGTGCGGACCTTGTGAACTGACTTCATTTGCGGCAGGCTATGATCTTAATCTCTGAGTTTATTGACTTTGAAAGACTCCAATGCTGTCATGTATTCGTCTCACATTCTGAATCACTGCTTGTAATTGAATTGGTGAACGTGGGCATTATTGGAAACAATTTTCTTTTTATTCCAATCTCTAGTTGGTATCACGGTCTTCGCTCTGGTTCTCAGACCCTAACTATGAACTTCGAAGGCACTCGGAGTCATTGTAGTACCAACGACCTTGCTGGTTCCTGTGTACACAACGTAACTTGGGTTTCTTTCTTCATACACATTGTTTCTTGTGCTTTCCCACTTGCAGACTTCCCCGTCCATCACGTCGACCGACAGTTGGGGTCAAACTACGACAACATGATGTGTGAGTGAGTGTGTCACCTTGCCAACTGGATTTGTCAAGTCGATTTGTGTCGTTTGCGTGTTCGTGCACGACACCGTGCAGTTGAGGTTGACAATCATGGTACCCTGCATGCCTGACATACCCCAGATGCCAGTGTCTAATAGTTCTAGGGGGGGGCGAGGGGGTGAGCACGAGCGGCCATGAGGGGAAAGGGCAGCCAAGGCAATGGGCACGTATAGAAAGCGTCACAGATATCGCTTTAAGAGGGGAATAACAAGGTCAAATGGAAATATGTCAGTGTAGCATTCCAGGTCCCAGTGATATTGATGTTTGCCAATGACGCCAGCATGCCACATATTCGGTAAATCCCCTGCATTACAGCACTGATGCTACGTGGGGCAAGGATGCACCTGTCCCAGAGAGCCAACGGACATGCCATCCTCTTCGAGGCAAACCACATTATGCACAAGTTGGCGACATTCAGCTTGGATGCTATGGGTCGTGCAGAAAGGGTGTGCAAATGAGTCACTCAATACAAGCAAGTGAGATGACTCACAGACGCAGTTATCTTCATTACTATCCTCGATTATCACATTGGAGGATCGACAGGTATTGCTTAAGTCGTTTTAAAGGCGCAATACGGACACAACCCATTCATCGAGTGACAAAGCCGACCTCACGACACACGGAATTAGTTGTGGGATTGTTAGTACGATGTTGCCGAGATGTCGATACTCCGATACGTGACGTTGATCAATCAACAGACAAGGCTGTTCCAAAACGGGGAGCCGATCTGGGTAAAGTCTTCTATGACGATGTTGTTGGAATTCCCGGCAGTTAGAGGAATGGGTCTCGCAAGGAACGTCGAGCAGCCGCTGGCAACGCTAATTGTCTAAAGCAAATCTGGGAGTCGGCACAGGTGGACGCGCATCTGCACCAACTCAAAATACCGAAGGGAGACGAACTACATGTTGGAACTCACGATATTAGGGATCCCGCCAAACCTGGTCATTTCCTAGTCTGATGACCAGCCCGTCTATGGCTGGAAAGAAAACGCCTCCGTGAAAGAGAGGAAAGTCAGTTGATTACAAAACAAAAGGAGCCAACAGACCTTATCGAACGCTTCGCCTGGGTGTCAGGAGTGAACCAAATGGGTTCATTGAGGCGGTTCCCATAGCCTGTCTTCGAACCTTGAGTCCGTCCCGTCCAGTCCCCTTATCACACATTCTAACCACGGCTCGCAATGGATGCACTCCCGACCTCTTCGACCTACCATCATCCGAGTCTATATTTCCGACTTACCCGAAACCGGCTCGACCGCAAAATTGTCTCTATCAAACTTCCAAAGGACCAATCCTTGTCCCAACATCATTGATCCCATTCGCCTTGTCCACGTTTCTAAGCATCGAGATCAATCTTGTACAGAGTGATCTTGCTGCCAGCATTCAGCTAGCATAGACAAGCGCCCCGAGTCGCCATCGTTATGAATTACATCGTGAACCCCGTCACAGCATCGATTACTAATAAATGGGTCATGCCATAAAGCATCTTAGATCTGTGGGACATGGGAAAATCGCCTGGAAGAGCGGTGGGACAAAGTGCAGTTGACTTAATTGACTCGGAGCTGTGGTGGTAGGAATTGTCAGACCGTGGTCAAAGGCAACGACAGAAAGGTCGGGGTGCCATGAATAGCAGTGATCCTCTGGGGCAAAGTGAGCAAGGAACTGATCACTTCTCAAACTCGTGACATAGTGTTAGTTACCGCCATAAACGCAGATGCCCCGGAGCCAGTTCGTGACACAGGTGGCGAAGACAACGACTTGAGTCGAGAAACCCCTCGAAAACTTCAAAGTCCACCGAAACCCTGGCAGTAATGTCCTTCTTCCACTTGGAAGACGAAGGCCGACAACACAGAAAACAACCAAGTCGAGGCATACACTTCGTCAGAGCCTCTCGACAAACAGACAATCCTTCCCCGATCGACTTCAGGTGTGCAATTAGGCGCGTCTTGCTCGCGCAGTTCCCCAACCATCAGGAAGACCATTTCGAGTCTAGGATCCTGCTATCATCTAAGAGCTCCAAGTTAGCTTCACGAATGAGTGCTATCTGGGCAAAACATGCACGCTGATCGTCCTCTGTGATGCTGACTCAGAAGGTGTAGACAGGTGCTCTTGGTCGGCGCCATTCGCATAATCTGCAGCATCTTCATTTTGTGCGGTTTCCTTGCCACACGCGCGTTCTGCTTCGAATGAAAGCTACAGACCACGAATGGCTGTGATTCAACCGTCGTCTTGGGTTCCACGTTAGCTCCAAGAAGTAAAGCCATCGAGGCAGCCCAGGGCGCAAACAACGTACAGTGTGCAGTGCACACCCGGACCAGCGGGTATGAGCAGCGAAGGTGGTTTCAGTCATCAGTCTCGGCATTGAGGACAAGTAGATGATCAAGGAGAAAGCGAAGAGAACTCTCTAACCTTGCACATGAATGTGTAAGGTATATATACCAATGAATCGGAGGCTGACACGGGATTACCAACAGTCGTAGCTGACTACCGCGGCTGATACCAACGCGTCTTTGGACGACACTGTTAAAAGAAGCCCTTTCCCGGTAAAAAAGGAATGACTGAGTATATGCCAACATGAAACGATGCCCGGATGGGTAGGACCGTACTACATACCTTGTACAACAACGAAATGGAGATACGATGCTCTACCGGTTCAGCGTCCTAGGACAGCTTATTCTACATCAAGCCTTGCTTCAGCCGTTTCTTCGAATGACGAATTATGGCCCCAGTATTCTTTGTCTATCCTTGTTGCAGGCACAGAATCGACTGTTCACATAGTGTATGTCCCGGTTATAACCCATCTCACAGGCCCGACATGAGCACATGTTTGGTCGGGTACGCAGCCCCGTTGGAGAGCGCCTGAGCGCCAGAGTGGTACGTGTTACAAGCAGGACGTCAGGTAACCCATACATCCCTTCGAATGCTTGAGTGAGTGCACTCTAACTTGATCAAGTTGTCACTAGAACGAACGATAATACACAAACCTGGATGTACCACGCCCCGTAGACTTGGCATATTATAGGAGCAAGACACCGGCAGAAAAGAAATTTCTCACAGTCCCGGCAACTTGCAGCACACGCAAAGTCGTCTTTCCAAAATCGCTGCTCAGACGAGTCTTCCTCTCCATTGCGGTCCGACATTTCCACTCTCAACTTGAACGGGCACGGGCAAGTTGTACGCCCACCCCGCTTTTTCCACTTACCCAACATGCCTTCACGCCGTTCTTGGTTGAACACTCTCAGCGTCCCTGTCCTGCGGCGCTGCGCGTGTTCCCACCTCGCTCTTGTGGACCGACGACCCACATGACCTACGCGTCGTACGGACAGAGGCGTGGCACATCAATGCTCGCTGATGCGCCTGCCATCTGCAGCAAGCATATCAACCGCAACGCGTACGGTGCTACATGACCGTCTTCATGAAGCGTGGATCGAACTCGCAACGATGCCCACGCCGACGCCGCCCATTCTGTCACGCAACATGTCTTGCCACGCGCCAGCAGACAGCGTTTTCCTCGCCCTCGGGCGCAGTCGGACCTGGGACTTCCGCTAGACCTTGTCCCCCTCATGTATGGACCGTATCGCAACGTTGGGAAAGCCGACGCGAGATCATTCTGGTCCAAACGACCTTATGGTCACTTGACACATTTCTTGGAGATGGGCCGCTGCGCACTCCCTCGCAGCAGAGTATCGACTCATGGTCGACGATGCAACGTTTGAAGGTCGTCATACCCTGGAACACTTCATTCGTGTACCGTCGTACTGGACCGCATGCTGTGTTCGTGTGTCCATAGCCTCCATCCCAACCCACTCCACTGCGGTTCTCTCCAGGTGTTCGGCGGGGGTCTCCCCCTCCCCCCGTGCATGGTAGAAGCCTGGCATTTGAAATTTCGGATCTGGCTTGTGTCCGCGCCTGCAGTGGACCGCCGATAAGATGATAGCAATGATCGATCGGGTGTCCTGGTTCGGTTGTCGAACCCAACGCGGTGAATTCAGCCGCTGAACAAAGGTCACACGCCGTTCACTCTGAAAGCAGGTTTCATGCGCCAAAGAAGATTAGGAAAGCGTCCCTCTGGGATCCGCAAGCGCGCTGGCGACAAACGACCCATGGTACGATAACGGCTCGCCCGATCGGACCTGACAAAAGTAGCTGTATCTGAGTCTACGAAGACGACGCAGGGGGGCGTGGTACACGGGAAATCGAGCGCTATCTCGTTGACGATGTTTTGGCAGTAACACACGGCGGGACCGTCTGAGCTTGTCAGGTGGATGTCTGTCGCGGTGATTCTATAGCATTTGCTCGAGCACTCCAGTTGAACGACGATGTCGCTCGAGTTGCCACACGAACAGATCCGGGTATGAGCGGAATGGAAATGAGCATAGGGGAGACGTACAATGAACATCGGAGGTAGTCAGCGTGCTCGGATATTCTGCACAGACCTTGGCGGGGGTATCGTAGCACTGAGACGTAGACATTAGTTGGGATGCTCAAGTCACAGATCTGGACAACGCACCTGGTCCAAATAGATTGGGTTGTCGACGTTGTTGACGTAAAAGCCCTTGAAGGTGACGTTTTGATCGAAGCACAGTCCGTATGAAATTCACAGAGCAACGGACAGACGGAGTCACATGGACATGGCCCGTACCGCCGCCAGCCGTCGAGTTTGGATACGGCGGGCCACCAAGTACCTTGATATGTGCCGTTCTGAGCATTGTTCATCGAGACGTTCTTTACGTAGATGTTTGCGACGACGTCGGTCTCGCCAGCATACTATAAGTTCCGACGATCGAGCCCCTGTGTACCCAGGCTGCCGACGGAGATACTATGCGAACCGTTGCAGTAATGGTTGCGAATAACTGTGTTAGTCGTGTTGGGTTTGAAGGGGACGCAGTCGTCGTCGTCGGGAATGGTGGAGTCCTCGATAGTGACATACGAGGAACGGTAAATGTCCCAGCCATGTGAATGCAGGGTGAGGAGACCGACCAGCGATCTTTGCAGGGATGCATACCCGAATTTGTGGCAGGGTTGGAGTATGAGGTAGACGAAATGTTCATGTTGCGATACGTCACAATGATAGATTGATAGACAAAGTTGTTCTGGGATTGGTGTGTGAATTCGACTCGGCGGATGAAAGAAGGCCATCCTGATGAAAAGATCCATTCCAGCCTCATATCTTGGGTCCTGGTGGATTTTTTTCTGGGTTGATGGCTTGCTGCATCACTCGTGACCGCGCTGCTGGCGTCTCGTGTCTGGCATCTTGGAGCTCCGCTTCGGCAAAAGCTCGGCGGGTGACGGCCGGGGTGACGAGGACCGCTGCTTCGTTTCTCCTTGTTCAACTTCGTAGTCGTGCTTGTGAGTGGGGTTCTGACTTGGTGGTGGTTGGCGACTCAATGGTAGAAGGGGTAGTCTTCCGAACCGCGGTGCTCATGCTATACGTTGAGTGCCGACATGGGCGTCGACCCACAATGACATGCCATGGCTTCTCTTTTCAGTTATCCTGGTGTTGACAGCCTGCTACTCATGCCACCGTACATGGTCACGGCGTATGCAACGCATTCTCGAACACAACTGGACTGTGGAACCAGGACATCAAGGACATGCATGATGTTCTTGAGTGCGTTTTCCAAGGTCCCGGCGCAACGGTCAAGTCGCTTGCAGGCCCGGGCATGACGAGAACGTGGAATGACTTGACATACGATGACAACGTTACAGCCAGGGTCCATACACTATACCGCAGGTGTTCGAGATCATCTTGTAACACTCAGGAACATGGTGCAAACAGTAGAAGACGCAACATTGTCGTGTATCATCTCGCTCTCGCAAGTGCCCCGTCATACGCGGACGCGGTGGACCGTCGTCACCGTGCACCAAAGAGTGAAACACCGTTCACGCGCGAGGACGGGCACAACATATCGTCCCAAAAAGTTGAATGCGGATAAATCAATCTGTCTGTGTTGGCAACGTCACATCAATCTCCAAACATGCACATCCAGATGGCGCAGCTGCCGCGTCGAACACACGGCATAAGCTCGAGCCCCCGCTCGTCGTCGCCCTAAGATACTCATTCCGCTCACGGCCGAAAGTACCACGCGGTGAGCGTCTCCTGGAACCCGTCCGAGTTCTCTCCCGCATTGACCACCCCGACGTCGTCCACGCTGAGCTGATACACTACGCCGACGGTCGACAGACCATACACGGTCACACTCGGCGCCGATGCCGCGTCGATGTTGAAGATCTGCTCTTGGCAGTCCATCTGAGCTATGCAGGTCTGGTCAAAGTTCTGGAACGCGACGACATGCGTTAACAGCCGCGTCGAGCGAAACAACGGTGCCATACCTGGAAGAAGCTGTAAAAGCCGGCTCCTAACACGGCATTCGTGAATCACGGGGGTGAAAGGTAAGCCCGAGATGTGCCGCTCACCAAATATCGTAATGTTCGAAGAGGATTGGATGTACATTGACCATGCCGCGTTGACGCCGGCAGGGAAAGGAGGATCATGAAAAGTAGAGTTGGTGGTAATCGGCTCTGGTGCCGCGGGCACCGGCTGAAAGTAGGGCTACGAGAAAAACCAACGTGAAAGTGTTGATACTATATCATTGGCAAGGACACGTCTCTCACTGTCTCGGTCTGGGCGAAGCCAATGTAGTGGTTGGAAGCGTTCACGAAGTTGTATTGGTAAAGCACGGCATGTTCCGCTTCCGTTCAGAGTTATGCCAAGCGTTCAATGAATGGATGAATACGAAGGAACCAGAAACTTACAAGCTGCAGTACACGATTGTCAGCATCAGGTCGTATAGGCGCTATCACAGGGTACTCACAGGTGCCTATGAGCCACACCGGCCCCGCTGACTCAGAAAGAATTCCACGACCAGTAAAGACAGATGTTTGACCAGGCGCGTCCAGGTCATGATCTGCAGTCCACACCCATATACCCTGATCGATCATTAAAGATACTCTCGCGCCTAGCCAGTTTGAGCCAACATTACGAACCTCGACGTAGGCGCTCGACTGCGGCGTAAGGTGAATTCCTAGGAATGCGGCCTGACAGGACGGATCTACAGAACCTGATGGGCATTCCACGTATTGCATGTTGGTTCCCACAGCTACGCGTAGATCCGTCTTAATTAGTTCACAGCACGTGAAACATGTATCACGAACCTCCGCCCAGCCTGGGGACCTTGTAATGAGTGCCCTTCCCCGATTTGGGGTGACACTTACCGCAAGTGGGTATCCCAAAGACCTGCTGCTCCTTGCTGACCAGCGGGTTCGTGGACGTTCCATTCGATCATGATTGCTCCTGGCGCTGTACAATAACATGTTGAGTTGCAATTGAACGTGCGCGAATACCATCAACTACCAGGGCCAGAGGTGCTGAGGAGCATATCGCTGATCTCCATAACACCTTCAGAACCAGTACCGCCGGCCCGGATAACAGGACGAGGGTCGCTCTGTGATTGAAAGTTGCTTCCACCTGCCAAAATGACGGACCAGGCCTCTCCAACGATCTGCGCCCCTGTAGGGATTGTGATCGTGTCTGTGAGATAGTATACACCCGCGTCAAAGAAGATGATCTTGCAACCGGCGAACTACACGAGGTCTTCCTGAGCGAAGGGGTCCAGCCTTCATTGAACAGTGCGATCCATACCTGATCTAAGACATATTGTATTGCTGCAGTATCGTCGGTCTCACCATCACCTACTGCGCCTTGATCTTTCACGCTGACGATCTGGCTGACGTCGTAGTCAGCGTATTGGGGGCGCACTTTCCCGAATATTTTTCCCGTGCTATCGAGGAGACCGGAAGGCTTGCTAGCCGGCCCGATAACACCCCGAGTCCAGTTCTTTAGGCCACTGGTTCCGGAGTAGACGTTACCCTGGCCCCAAGAGTCAATGGTAGTAGTACCGCCTGCAAGGAGAGTGGGACCTCCCGTGACACCGACCGCGGTTGAAACATTGGTCAGTTGGATGTTGTTGAGCACTAGAGAGCACGGCAGCGTTCCGTTGCTTGAAGCCGAAGACTGCACAAAGACGGACGTATTGCTGACTATGGCATCAATGATAACTTCAGAGCCAACACCCTAATAAAGGTGTGTTCGTAAATAATGGTGATTTAACAGTGCTGTGGAACAGCTTAACTTGATTCACAACGGTAGTCCCTCCTATCTTCAATGCAAAGCCGACCTGGGAAAACCATGAGGGATGCATTCATCAGAAAGGTGGCCGAATCAAGTTACTTCGCAATTGTTGATCGTGACTCCTTGGAACGTGAAACCTGCGGGTGTTTTAGATAAGGAATCTTTGGCACGTTCCATGCCGACGGACCCCAGTTCCAGGTGGCAGATACAGCTGAATGACGGTTGAACAGCGTTGATTTGGTTTAATTAAGAGGTTACTTACCAGTAATTGCATTATTTACAGTTAGGTTTCGCACTGTAAACTGTTGGTTCCCGACCGCGATACCAACATTTCCTGAATGACTACTCGTCAACCTCCTCATCTCTCTTTTCACTAGGTTGTCATTCACCGCCGTTGAAAATGATGTCTAAGAATATGTGAGTGTCTGATACAAGTGAACGGTGCTGGACTCACCTCCCATGAAGCCGCCGCTTGATGGATCAAGATAAAAAATCAACAAAGTTGTACAGCCAGAGCGAAGACTTACCTTCCATTCTCCATAAAAATGCCTGTCACATGAGTCAGCCTTGTGTTTACATCAGCAAACCGGGCTGCTTCCTACCTTGATGGTTCGTGCCGGGAGCAGTGGACATCTCAACTACGACGTTGACCAGCGAAGTGGCCTGAGATACTTGCCAGTGTAAACCAGTCGCCGTGCTCGCAGGTGGCACTTGCCGCAAGTCAATAATCAGATTGCGGACAGAACGGAAGCTACGATGAGAAGGCTCTCAGCATAGAAAATGGTGACATGGGATAATTCATACAGGTTGTCTTGATCAAGGAACCACTGAGCACCCCAGCCGTCGGGAATATAAGGGTCTGAATCTAACCAAAGGTTAAGTAGGCGAATATCATCATATCGAGAGGGACAAACCAATGACCGCAAACCCCTCGAAATCGGAACTTGCTAGGAGGGTCGGCGGGCTCTTGGCATCTCCAATAATTTGGGTATAGTAGTACGTATTGATAGCAGACGAAACTAAATATGTGCTGATGGCACGATAAGTGATGATTGAGCGGGATGACGAAACGCATTCACTCACCCTCGGGGAAAATACACAATTGCTGGCGAGATACTGCGAACACATGCTCGGTGATATAAATCCCATTAGAAGCCACCACTTACGTTGACGATCCACATGTCCCACCACAACGACCTCCAACAGACATCGCTGCACTGCGAAATCCGCTAAAAGAAAACATAATGGAGAGAAATAAGCTCACATGATTGCAATTGTATCATCAGTCACCCCATCACCCTCTGCTCCGTAATCTTTTACATTGCGGAAGACCTGGTAGTTCGGGTCTGGATTCAAGGGGGACGTTCCTTGGTGCAACATTAATTCAAGCCAATACGGGTCTTCTGATGCCGCTGTGCCGCCATCTAGAGAAGCAACGCAGGAAGACCCAAGACTGCGTGCAACTTGAGAAGTAGAAAGGGCAACGCCAAGAAGGAGCAGCAGCGAGAGATACTGCATGTATGAATGCGTAGAAAAGAAGAAAGAAAAAACGACGAAAGAGAGGTCACTTGGAAACCTTAGGCACTTTATAATCTGATTCTACAGTAATAATATCCAAAGGCGATAGGGTAATGAAGATCTGTGAAACGAAATTCATATGTCAACACACAAAACGGACATTGCGCTCTTCAACACAGCCCAGGGATGGTAGCGTGATCATAGAAGTGGAACAGAACCAGAACTCCCGGTGACATTGATAAAGCCTCTTGTTCAGAGCGGCATTGGGGAATCAATTGCCTGCTTAGCTGGCCACGAGTCACCCTACGCATTCAAAAGGCTTCTACGAAGCTTAAACCACTTGATCCAAGTTTCGATCAGAATCACAAATGCAAACGGGTGAACGGCAGCACCGGGGATAAGCAGTGCTATCCCACACCGTCCTGAGAGTGGGCTCGGCTGTCTGAAATAGAAGAAACCATCCCCCCATTGGTTCATACATAACGCACCAACAGAGACTCGACGGTAGAAACTCGATACTCCACGGTCCATTTCAAGGAATGGCACAGCATCATGGACAAGGCCTGTATGTGATCCGAAAATGATGCGCAAAAGATGTCCTGTTGTCTGTATTACTACCGTTAGAAGCGAGCACAGATATAGCAAAGAGATCACCGGAAGACTAGGGCATCGTTGATGACTGCGCAAACACCCCATCCTCCAAGTCCGCAGCCATGGATATATAAAACAGTTGCAAGCACTATTCGAAAGCCCGCTCCTCCGGGCTGGTGACTAGCATATGTCCGAGTCATTGAAAGGTCCGGACAAGGTTGTGACATCAAACCACGTTTCTTCAGGTTCCTTCCGGTGGCGGCCACGTGACGTACCCTTTTAGGTATGCCAACGTGATCGCGCGCGCGAGATATTCCCGTTTTCAGAGTAGTGACGAGTACTAGCCTTGGACCAGAAAGTCACTGCGGCACTGATATTTACACCTAGGCTCAAGGCAGTAAATTTAGAGCCCGAGAAAGTTCTGTATTTATTATAAGGCAAATTCCGATAGTCCGGCCCGTCACCATACTCATGCAGTCGGTGCTTAAAGTTATGCATTGGAACCGGTCGCTGCGCTTTCTTACTGCACCGTCAAAGCCTCACATCCTTTCTCGCATGGACAAGCATAATGATACGACAGACTCGGATACATCCGCACCCTTGAGCGCACCCTTGAATCCAGTCAACCAGCTTCGACTCGAATTGCCACGATTCTCTGGCGAAGTGCCCGCGTTATCGGGATCCTCTGTGGAAGACGCCGGTTTATGGCAACTCGTTGTTCAGGTACGAGGAAAATCGGCTTCACAGTCATCGATGTCTAAGGAAAACGTTGTAGTAGATATTCGTGTCAATGAGGTTTACATCGAGCCTCGTGCTGGAGACCGAGCATGAGTGTGCTCAATGAGGGACTAAAAATAAACCAAGCTGGTTCACCATCGTGACATGGAATGGATGGAATGACAAAATAATCTTGTGAGACAATTCTTGTTCTCAGTTCCGCATGGCAAATAATGGTGGTTAGCCCTTCAGCACTATCTTATGTGACGTTCTTCTCAGAGTGCGTGCCTTTCTCCGATGTCAGGGAGTGGCGAAACTCTGCGAGCACTTGTGCACCGCGCTGAGCAGTTGATGGAACATAGTGCAATAACACTGAGCAAGTTTTCTCGTCGCTTATGCACTTCGCGATATTTATAATATAGCAAAGAAATTCAGCTCTCTCCACCTGGAGGAGAACTACAATTTCCTGGACACTCGAGAGCCTGTCAAGAATCAGCAGGACCTTGTAATTGAGATTGTGCCATGTTTGTGAGCACCTCGGTTTTTGACAAAATCTTTAACTGCACCGAGAGGAATCCTCCGAACTCGCCCGGATGATCTATGAAGGAAACGAAAGTTTTTGCGTTACCACAGGGATCAAAGACCGCAGGATATTACGTGTGCTATCATGCAGTCCGACTAGGCCGTCCAGGTGTGTCCATTCTCCCACCCATGTCGTGCCGTCGTATTGTTCAACCTGGCCACCGTACGGCTCATTTCGAGCCACGCTGGCATTACTTATTTCGATGCCTCAGCCACATTATACTAGGAATCACTTGATCTACCTCCGCATGGCCACCCCGATCGACCTGCTACCTTAGTGCACTTAGTACTTGCGATCACTTAGCGCCTTCTGAAATGGGGAGACGCATCCAATATTGAAACGGCCAGGAGCATAATTGCTCGTGATTGTCCTGGAAACAGCTATGAATACCAGCCCGCAGACACGATCTTTCACAAGTCCACCCCTGGCAGAGTCACATGCAGATGTGCAGTTTTTGCCTTGCCAACTCTGCCCCGCTAATTTCAGGATACCAATGTGCTTCTATCGATCCGAGAGAATGGAGGATCTGGCTGGGACTGTCCAGCCCATTCCAGGAAACCATGCTTGCGACGACTGGGAGGTGCAACAGACCCGCATGAGACTAATTTTGCAGGAAGCTAAATTGTTGGAGTCTTGTCAGTTAGCCAAGTTACGGTGCACCAAGGGGTTATGAAACTCGCGAAGGAATTTTACGCATAGCTCGATATTGGGGCGATCCCGCTTACCTCGATAAATCGATTTTGATGGGAGATGGTATTTTGAATCTCGCCCCAGGTGACCATCGTAATCGGCCTTCTAGCCTCACGGCCTTTGGCCGAGTATATCTTTGCTGTTACCAACACTCCTGGAATCTGTTAAACCTCTATAGCTTCGTTTCCCTGCTAACGGAAGCCATACGCCTCGCGCTGAAAATTGACCATCGGCAACGACCACGAATACTTGTCATGTTCGGGCAGTCGGTTCTGAAGCGCCTTGAGCGACTTCGACACATAGTAGCCGACGTCGATAAGTCCATCTCAATGGGGGCGGCAGCCTTGGAACTTATCTTCAATGATCATGCAAGCCTTGCCGGCTTCGATGTCATTTCTTCGACAGTTTGAGCGCCTCAGAGATCTCGCAAACCGAGACAAGTCGACTTGCGTGACAGAGGAAGCATTGCAACTCTCTCCCGGGGATCATCCGCAGAGATCACTCAGGCTCACCCAACTTGGTTCTCTGATTTGCTCGACTTGCTCGAATCTCCTCGAGCAGGTGCGAGTACTCCCTAGTTTCCGACACTTCTCCTCAGTAAAGGTGTTCCCTCGACGCCGAGCTTGTGCTCACTTGGAGCCTGTCGTCTCGTCAATCTGAAGTAAGGTGACGCGGTAATCACGGTGACGGACCTGAATAGATCGGTCTACGTTCCACTGCCGACCATCAAGGACCTTCAAGAAGATCTTCGCACAGCACTGAGCGAGCCACCTTCGAACGATGGTCGTGTCATCTCGCGCCACGACACAGACAGCGCCGCCAGACCTGTGACACGAGGTGGACAGGATTTCAGCCACATTATATCTGCGCTATTGACAAGGACCGTGACATCAGTTGTGCATGCGCTCGCCCGACGTCATTCGTCCCCGACCTGTCACTCACCGTATGTGTAGGTATAGGCTCCCGAAACTCTTGCTTGTGTTTTTTGGTGCCCCACAGGACCCCTTTCCGATGTTACTATATCCCTACGCTCAATGTCCTCACGCCCTCACGTGAACGAAATGCGGTCTCGAGGAGCATCTGTCTGCTGGCCGTTCCACAGCCAGGTTTAGGTGGATAAGCCCGACCACACGGCGTGCGCGACGAGCTACAACACATCTGATCGACGGTCAAGTCACTCTTGTCCATACATGCCCATCTTTGCGTGCAGGGCCTCCTTGGAACGGTCTGACTGGGCTCCGGGTGCGGAGCATCTGGAGGAAGGGATGCTGTTCGGGGTATAACAGGGTGATTGGGATAATGTGATCGGTCCAGGACAGTATTGGCGCGGGAGGATAGCAGGGAGGCGGCGGGGGTGCTGCATGCAGCGATCGACCGTCTCATACGGAGCGGGGAGCTATTTACCGTTTGGGTGCCATTTATACACATGGGCCTTATCGCCGGCCAGTGAGTCATTATTCGGACGAGAACCGAGATCTAAACCACCTTACCAACTGGCATGTAATAGTAGTCCGAGCTCATCAGACCGAAGGTGGTTCATGGACATGAAACTGATCGGACGGTCACAGAGAACGGGTGCTTGAGATAAGATAAAGTCGGGACGTTCTTGATCAGGGAATGAAACGAAGTCGGGCTTCAAGTTGGCCCAGATCCGTGGTCGGGAATCGATGCGTTCTGGCGAGAGCGAGCTTGAGGAAAAGCATGCCAAGCTGCCCTTGACATGCGGGCTAGTGGGCGTTAGATCCGAACCTTGTTACCAGGGTTATGTAACACCCCAACGCCTCTTCAACGCCCGACCGACCACGCCGTGGCCACATTTTCGCGTCATAAAAAAGGGAGAAGCAACGCCCCGGTATGCCCGCACACGCCGCTTCCCCGCCTTCTTTTCACCCGCCGGTTCTTCGACACCCTCTGCCCCGCCCCACCACCTTCCCTCGACGACGCGCATGGGGCTCGCTCAGTCCCTCCTCACCGCTTGCACGCGCTGCTGGGACGCCGGCGACACCCACATCGTCATATCCCCCTCGGGCGGCTGGGCGCACGCGCACGCGCGCCCCAAGATTCTGTTCTACGACAAGCATCGGCCGTACTACGAATTCACCAACTTTTCGCCGCACGAGGTGGTGTACGAAGGGAAGCGGTACCCCACGAGCGAGCATCTCTTTCAGGCGTTCAAGGTGAGGCGGACGGGTCTCGTTGAGACGTGCATGACGTCGGGCTGACACGGTGGGGGTCGCGAGCATAGTTTCTAGACGGCCACCCGCAGATCGCGGAGCGTATACGGACGTGTGGGCCGAAACCGATGGTGGCGTTCGACGAGGCCCACCGACACAAGACGGCGATGCGAGTGGACTGGCAGCAAGTACACGTCTCCAAGGTATGGCTTTTTTCCTTGTTCGGCTTATGGCATACGGCGACCAACTCCCTCTGTTGACGCTGCTGTATGGCTCTGCTTGTAGATGGAGACGGTGCTGAAGCTCAAGTTCACGCAACATCGGCATCTGAAAAAGATGCTCCTCGATACGGGCAACGCAGAGCTTGCCGAGGTAAAAATGACGGCCACTTGTACAAAGGTTGAAACAATTAATTATCCTAGGATTCGCCACGAGACTGGTTTTGGGGCATCGGCGCCGACGGCACAGGGAGGAACGAATTAGGCAAGGCGCTCATGCGCTTGCGTGACGAACTTCGTGCGTTTCAGTCTTCTGACGGCTTCGACGTGTGCTTGCTCACGAATTGGACGCCGTGCTCTGGCAGGGGACGAGCCTAACCGCACGTTCACGCCGCCACCACAAGCCTTGACGCAGAATCAGCACTTCAAGGGCCGGGCGGGGGCAGGGAAACCTCAAGCACCACGCATCCACGTCTCGGGCAGTCACGGCTCGACGCGCCCAGTGTGCGAGGTGTGTCGTTCGTGAACCCATCTGTTTGCACACGCTCACAATTCGTCTCAAGTTCTGCCGCGCTAAACCGGCGTTCCAAAGATCTAAATATTGCAGTCGCAGGTGTGCAGACAGCGCTGCAATGATGTGCAAGGTAGACCCTTGTTCTGCTCATTGGCGCTTGCCATCGGTGAATGAGTGCTGACTCTTTGTGCAGTATTGCCGGACGAACCCGAGGGCCAAAGGACAAGGTCCTTTCTGCTCACGGACCTGCGTCGACCGCGCGCATGGTCGTTGACAAGGTTGGCATGTGTCCGCCCTTACTCTTATGTCGTCTTCTCGCCTTCGATTCTGTTTATATCTTATTTGCCGTTGGCTGGTCCGCCGGTCCTATTGGCCTCTTTACTGTAATCCTTGGCATATTCCTATGGTACACGCCCCTCTGGTCCCTTTTTGTTTTTGCATTCGACGGGACAGTTGCACGACCACGGGTGGTACGATATGCTCAATACACCCCCGGAACGAGCTTGTACTGGACCCTGCCAGCCCACGCCTCCCACTGGCCTTTGAACCGTACCTTCAACGCCCGCTCCTCCGATCCAATCCGCCTCACTGCACCCAGTGTGCTCAGCAGCGCACACGCAAGCGCGACGGCA
Source organism: Tylopilus vinaceipallidus (assembly GCA_038089215.1). NCBI lineage: Eukaryota > Fungi > Basidiomycota > Agaricomycetes > Boletales > Boletaceae > Tylopilus > Tylopilus vinaceipallidus. The sequence goes on from JBBPKK010000162.1 coordinate 25,434, forward strand.
CGCATCCCTGCGCTGATACCACCGACCCCCGCGCCCGAGGGCCACGCCGACCCCCTGCCCGCGCTGCCGAACTGGATCCCGAGCGCGTCGAGATGGAGCACGGCAAGACCGGCGGTGCAGAGCAGGAGCCCGGCGTACCCGGGGTGCCGCACGACGGCGTAGGGCCCGGTCGTGATGAGCGCATGGGCATGCGTGCGTGCGCCCCGCGGGGCGGGGCAGGTGCTCGGCCCGGGGTTGGGGCAGGCATAAAACTGCCCGAGGGCGTCATAAGCGGCGTGGCGAAGGAGTGCGCCGGCGATGGCGAGCGTCGTGCCGGCGAGGGTCGCGAGCGGGAGGGGTGGGAGGGTGCGGAGAGGCGAAAGGAGGTCAGACAGGCCCAAGGTGGTAGGGTGTGATAGCCAGGCGAGGGCGGTCCCTGGGGAAGGGAGAGAAATGGGTGGCAAGCTGGTGGGGAGCGTGGCAGGGAGGTAGGGCGTGAGGACGATGAGCGTGTCTGTGAGTGCGGCAGTCCAGTAGAGGCCCTAGGGATGCAAGGCGAGGACATGAACATGCGGCCAGTAAAGTGGTGGGGGTGAACACACCTTGGTGAGCATGGCCACGATAAACCGAGCAGTGGCGCGCATGGCGGGTTTATCGCCGGGCCGGTCAAGTGTGGAGTTCAGCACCGGGGCGGCACCCCTGGGCGGCGACATGGAGACCTGGAAGGCGAGCGCAGCGGCGAGGGTGAGCGGTACGCGGACGAGGGGTTCAGTCATGGCGATGGTGTTGGGCGATATGGGAGAGTGGAACCTTGGTGGCTGCTTTTGTATGGGGGCATGGCACTCATGATGGGCGCCCGTAGCATATAAATAGACAACGCCCTCGGTAGCTTGACATGGCCACGTGTTCATTATGAGCTCTGCTTAGCTGCAGGGCCGAGACCAAGAGTGATCTCGTTCGATTGTCGACGCCGTGTGGCCACTCCGGGTTACTTAGATCACAGTCCTCATACATATACCGCCTGTGATACTGAGTGCTGGGACTCGGTGCGTCCGCCTTTCGGCTTAGCGGCTGTATGCGGGTCCGGCCGTTACACGCCGGATTGCAAGCGCGGTTGGACCTGGCAATGCCTTGAGAGCGTATAGAAACGACGCGCTGGGCGTCGTCGAAAGCGGATGGAAATTCACATTCGAGATGCAGGGGTGACGGCTTACGACTTGGGACTGATGCACCTCCGGCCAACAATGCGCGCGCATGAGCAGCGGTGAGGTAAATGTCGGCGACCTAATCCCGGCTCGCCCTGGACCACTGGTGAAACGCCATCCGCGATGTTTTGTTGACCAAGTGACCACGCTGGCAGAGCTACTGGGGCCCATGATATCGTGCGCTAGACAAGGTGGGAGCCCGAGGGCAGAGAATGCGTGCGGGCCAGGGTCCAAACCGCCCGACAGTCCATCGGTGCTTGGTGCTCGGTAAACCCCTTTTTTTCGCTGAAGTGAGGTGGCGGCGTGCGAGGCGTCCCTTGAATCAGGGCCTGTGTTCTCGAGCTCTTCGCAGGACAGCGCGTGGTCAACGGTGAACGCGGAAAGGTAGGCGAAGATTAACCAGAGACACGGACCACCGGCGAGAGTCGAGATGGGCCTAGCTCGGTTCGACTCGGAGGCGCAGGGTTCCTCTGCGTTGGCCTGCCCATTGAACGAGTGGAAATTGTGCTGAGTCCAGTCACGTGGTTTCCCATGGACTAAGGCACGGGGTAACAGCACGACGAGTCATCCGACCTGACGCAGCCCTATCGTAACTCAAGCAACCAGTCGCTGGAGCTCATTCACCACCGGAGACTCGTTTCAAGTACGGCGCGGACGAAATATCTTATCGTTGCTTGTCGCCACCGGTCACCGGTCACCCATATCAGGGTTAATTCCCGTTTTCGCTTGTGATCCTACGTTTGGCAAATTGCATCCACCGGCTCCTGCTTGTATGTACGCAATGGTGCATGCGTGCTACCGACCGAGCAGGTCAAGCAGCCAATACACACTGCTTCCAGTCCAACCGCTCTCAAGATCGTCAATCAGCCACATTGCATCATCATATCATCATCATGCCGAGCGGTCGAAGCCGCCAACTCTCAATGGGTAGTAATAGTCCATTGACGCATCATCCATCAGCAAAACTACTCGCACCCTTGCAGTACACTTGAGCCGAACATGCCTGACGACCCCACCGTCATCGAGCATGTACTAGACTGATGACTCGGTAGTCCTTGGCCAGTGAGGTTATGTTCGCCTCACTCACTAGTGCCGCTGACCACCGACCAGGGATTTACCTAAGGAAATGTCCGATATTCACGCATAGTATACAATCATGAGGGTTATCACCGAGTATTTCGGTTCGCTACTTAAAGTACGTTCTATCACTGAATGACATCCATGCATCTCCTCTCTTCCAACCCTCTATGGCTCTCTCAGCAGTTGAAACGGCGAACAAATGAGCTCCGGTGTGGAATAATCAGGACGAACTATGGCACTCAATTTGCTCAGGCAGCATCGGAGCTGGATGCGTTTCGTCGTGCCTCAGATAAACTCGCGGATGGGGTGGATGACGACAGCCTGTCCGATACTTTTCAGAAGACGGTCCATTTCACGACCTACGACTCGTACGCACCATTCATCACAAAGTTTGCAGAAAGGCCCTGCAAAGCGAGTGCGATAGTCGACCTGCTTGCCCCAGGCTTACCCGACTATCTCGCGGAGTCTAGTTCGACGTCTGGCGGTCGCCCGAAAACATTTCCTATGTACAATTACTTGCCGGAGATGAGGCCATCGGATGCTGTCTCGCCGCGAATCCCTGGTCCTCAGCAAAAACGCACCACCGCAAGTATCTGGTTTCTCTCCTTCGATCGACTGTACGTCGAAGATGAAAACAATTATTCGATTTCAACAATATACCTGGCTTGTGGTTCGGTCGCACGTCGGAGGCGAGACCTCCACCTGGACCCCGAAAGAGATCAAGAAAGGATGGGAACGTTTAGTACGGCACAGATTGCTTAAGCTCCATATTATGCTGACCTTTCACGTCCCTAGTACTCGACCACGCTGCACCTTACGCCGCCGGGTTCATAAAAAAATGGCGATCTTTTCTTCTCATACACGCGCTGTTCTCAGTCGGTAGCAGGTCTCTCGAGACTATGTCTATGGTGATTGTTAACACATTCGTGGATATGATGCGTCACGTGGATGCAAACTTCGACATGATCGTGGACTCCATCGAACTTGGTACTATTCCGGACCTGGACGGGATAGCAGAAATCCGGCAATACTTGGAGGTCAGTAGGGTTTTGGTGATGAGTACGACAATCTGATCGACTATCAGCCGAATATTTCACCCGACCCCGAGCGTGCGGCAGAGTTGCGGGCCATAGGTCGTCCATCTTCTCGACCGGGCTGGTGCGGCCAGGTTTGGCCACATCTGCGCTTGGTCGCTGGCTTTGCCAGTGGCTCGTTTGCATCGTCTGTCCCATTAGTACGCCTTTTTATTACTGGGTCGACTTCCCCTCACTGTTGCTATGCAGGCGCAATGGTACCTTGGCCCCCACACAGATATAGGTGAACCTGGCTATGGAAGCACAGAGAGCTGGATCGCTTCGTCCTACGACCCACCCAAGCTGAACCAGTTTAAGCCGAATAATGCAATCCTCATTGAGTTTCTGGATGACTCCAAGGGTGACTCGATCAGTAGCCTTGCACAAACTGTAGGTTTCACTCCTCATGGGATGGCCTACCGTATTGACTAGCATCTCAGTGGGAGGTCGAGTTAGGGAGACGATACGAACTCGTGTTAACCACCCCGCACGGCCTTTGGCGCTATCGTCTCGGCGACATGGTCGAGATCGCTGGATTTGACCCAACAGACGGCACTCCTATCATTCAATTCGTCGAGCGCCGAGGGTGAGCGGTCGCATGAGGTTGCGTACGTTTGCTGACCCATTGCTCGCCAGTGTGGTTCGACTACCAGAATTCATGATCACCGAACGAGAGTTGACGGCTGCCATCTCTTCCGCGCCGTTTGTGAACCTCGTCGATTGGACTGCGACGGTCGACGACAGAGAGGTCCCTATGACGGTCGGTTTCTTTGTCGAGCTGGCCGATGACCACGGTACGACGCCCCACGACTCGTCTTTTCATGCCTCACGGAACATGTCCAGTTCCCGACGCCGCGCTTGGCGCGCCGGATGAGCTGCTCCGCGTGTTAGCGAAATCGAACACACACATCGCTTGGCACCTCGCGCACGAGGCGTTCCGCGCGCCGACCGTCCGCCTCGTTCGTTCTGGCACGTTTAGCGATTTTCGGCAACTGAAACTCGACGAGGGCAGCCATAACTTGGGACAGATCAAAGTGCCCGTCGTCTTACCTACGGCATATGCAACCTGGTTTTCGTGCCGGGTCGTGCGCGAGTTATGAGCCCTGTCCAGATTGTATGATAGCATTTGCTCGTTGTTGGGTGGTGATGGTTTGCTGTTGAGAATGCGGATGCGAGTAATTTTTAGGCGTGCATGTTCGAATTTCACACTTGCATTGGTTCCCTGTTTTTTCAAAGGCCATGTTCACTATCCGTCATCTTCCTGTGATACATGCGCGCTCCATCGCATTTTCGCATTCGCCTTAAACAAATCCTGGGCATCATGGTATTGCCAAGCAGTCGGGGTCGCGTGAAGCGAGAACATCGCCTGCACCATGCCTGGAGGGATACGAGTAACTGGTCATTCGTTTTTGTGTGATGGACAACTACCGTGATCGCGAGCAGAATGCTGATCGACCGTTCGTGAACGGCTGTTGAGTCCGTGCCTCGGGGCTGACTGAGGAAAGAGATGAGTTTGAGCGCACGTGATTACCCAGTCACGGTTTGACACCTCGCGCAGTGGGGCGGTAACACCGCGCGTTGACTGTGTCCCAGGCCAGAGCGGAAACAGTGACGAGTTCAACATGCCCGACTCTGAAAGCCATAGGGCAATAAGATGTCCACAATATTAGCACTAGTGTCAATCTTTGCCATGGACAGAACTGGTTCTAGTCAGCACACGGGTACTACTCCAACCAGCGAGCCCAAAAATCGGACAGCAGCATTCCATGCTCCATTAGATCTGCTACCGATTGCTTCAGGCGCCAAACTTATGCATAGGCCGAATGCTCAAAAATATACAATTGTGCGCCCATAATCTGGGTATGGCTAGACTATGCCACTTGCAATTGCGGGATATTTCTCCACGATCCTGCATCAGAAAACGACTGATAGAATGGACTTAGCACAGATCGCGCACATGTGTGTGGAGATCAAACATGCACTGGCTCTTTCATGGGCCGCCACAGCGATGCCAGTGATGAAAGCCCCGGAACTGGGAATCCATGTGCACCAGCACCGGCAACCTATTTAGTTGCAATTATGAGTGTGAATATTAAGATATTCTGTGGGATTTCAGGACAACCTGAGGTTTGAAAGCATTGATATCTCCCATCTAGTAGGAAGACGCCACAGTGGCGGCCCGTGGCAAATAAGATTTTCCCATGCCTCCGTCTGCCAGGACGCCCTTCACTGACTGTATTCGTTCCCGCTACACCGACCACTCACTCTTCCTTCTCGCGGCAGATTTTCCAACACGCACGTCAATGCTGATGCACATTCTATGACTTGGATCCGTTGCTTTGCACAAAAACTGACAGTTTCGCGTAGAGCCATGGGGACTGGACCATCGGAGATGACGTGAGGCAGCTCCAAACAGGTGGCCAACGCCACGACAGCTGCGTCCGATCCATATTCTATGGCTCCCGGCGACGCGAGTTTCTTATTGATGTGACATGGGGTATTTTGTGAGTACCATTATTGTCCCAGATACAGATTTGTGGCGAGGAAATTAAAGGCAGCAAAACGACTGCACGCAAGATTTGTCTTGGACGAGACTTATAATTACCAACCAACGTGTAACAGCTATTTGATCTCCCAAACTCTACGGGGATTGAGCGCGTCGTTATTCTTAGCAAATTTCCAGAACAGCCCCCCTCTCATTGGGACAACATTCTTGATACACCGGTAGACACCCCTTTAGGCAACAGGTCCGCACGTCGAAAGAACCCTGTTTCCTGGGAAGTTCATCAAGTAGTCGAGTATTACTATCACTCTACGAAGCAGCAGTTCACCGATCACTTGCAATGGAATAGCACACTAATCACCCCTATCAGGGCGGTGTATATGTTCTAGCATGTGTCACAGGATGCTGTTAGATATCCGGCATTCCAGAAGCGTTCGCCAATCGCAGGGTAGCAGTTCTCGGGACACACATATTAGACCACCGGTGGGGAGCCCCATGCTTTGCAAGCTTTTCGCCTCTTCCTTTACTACTAGTAAAAATAACTGGTGAGTGAGCCTTCGCTTCTACTTCCCACACCTCACTGTCTGGTGTTACATGAAAAAAACAGCATGCATATCGTGTGGCCCTTGTTTATAACCCTTTTGCTTTGCACTGCAATGCTCTCAGCACCCATAGCAGACCCCAAGCCTACTTATGGTTGTCCGACCAGTATTACGGGTGAGGAATGATTTCACCCTCTAGGCCCAGTGACAATTGGTTCTGACCTGGTCTTAGTTGTAGTCCTGTGTCAACCTGTCTGAAACCATGTGATCAGATAGGTGCTGATCTCAAATACGCATATACATGATGTATTGTAACATTGCATTGCATCGCTACCAATCGCAAAAAACCAGTAAAAATCCATGCAATGTTGTGCTTATTGCATTGACTGCACGCGTCCCATTACACTGCACCGCATGCATTCACATCTCGCTCGCATGGTCTGCATGGTTCAGTAAAAACATGGCAAGAGTCAACATAAGCCACCCCTTCTTTGAAGCGATTTGTTCAAGTTTTTTCGAGTGCACTCCCACCCTAGCCCGTTCCCCCCCCCCACTGGCATGCCTGAAATGGTAACAACGACGCCAACATGCATATGGTCAATACCACGGTACGCCAAGCGAGGATGACGTTGGGGGTGACAACGAGCGCACCCAGCAGATGCCGCAGTGACAATGACAAGTCGATAACACGCGTGGCCTCCACAGCGTAGATGGCAACGATGAAAATGCCGATGATACTCGTGGCCAATGTCATCGTGCATCATGGTGAAGGCGACGTCGACGGCAGCCTGCAATGATACGTGGGTGGTCAATACTACGTCGCACGCGACGACGACAACGCTGACACACAGGTGGCCAATACCACAGCATCCACCACCATATCGAGGACAATGACGGCGTCGCGGGCGCAACGGTAGGCCGTCGTCACCATGGACAAACTAGGTGTAGCCGCAGCTGATCGCCCGAAAAGCAGAGGCAAGCATCTGAGCTTGAGCGTCACTCGCCGACAGGACCCACGAGAGTGGCGAGTAGAAGCGCACACGACCAGAGGAGGGGCTGTGAAAAACGCATTCTACTGCCAAGAACGTTAGAAATGAGATTTTGTTTTTCATGCACATTGTCGAAAGGTTGTCGTTACTCACCGGTTGATGTAAATATCAAGGAAAGGTTCAAGAAGTTCCGCCGGGCTCTGCTAGGGTAGCCAAAGGACTCACCGTTGACCATTTACGAATGGCGAGCGTGAGACCACCTGGAGACACGTTCTCTGGTACGTACTGCCTTCGCACTAGTCGGCTTAGTTGCTGCTGGGTCGGCATTGACCCACTGAGTTGATGAAACATCATATGTACCACACTGCTGCATTGTTAAGAACTTGACAACCAATGCTAGATTGCTAAGAGAGAAGATGAAATGCATGCTCGAACGAGACGGTAATCATACCTAAGATAGAACAGCGCAAAAGTTAGAGGGAAAGAAAGGGAAAGGGGCTGGACATGCCATAAAACGGTACGTACACTGCCTCAGACGCGGCCTTACCTCTCCCTCAACTGCCGATATCAGTCCAATAGTGTGCACGTGCTTGCTATGCAAGTCTCGGCCGAATACCCACTTGCAGGTAACTTGAGGTTCACGTTTCAAATCCACAACGAGAACGATGTAGCGCTCGATTTTCACGCGGAGCCTGACTTAATTCAAAGTGCTATTGCACCTTTGTAGCGACTAGGCTTGCCTAGTCGCTACAAAGGTCTAGTGATGACCCTCACCTACAAAATTCTCGCCCTCTTCAATCTCTTCCTCACGACTTGGAGGTGTATCACTCAATGGTCCTCGCCGACGCATCCAGGAGCGGGTGCGTCATTTCACAGGCATAACACGCCATGGTGCCAGCTCACCGTCATCATTAGAAACGATCAAATACAGCTATCGCGGCACAGATTACCCCCTCGAACTCCCCCTCGACTTCTCCAACTATCCAGTCGCCATGACCTTGCACGAGACCGTCCATTTCCCGCTCAACGGGACGGACTTCATCGCACAGATGGAATGGGACAACCTTGTCGCAGCACCAGGAGAATCCGGCCGCACACATCTCGGCCCAGACCATAGGCTGTTTACTGTGGTGTTCTGGCATCACTTTCACTGCTTGTGGTTCATTCAGAGGGCGCTCAGTGACCCTAATGGCACCTTTACTGGATACGAGCACCTGCATCATTGCTTCAACTACCTCCGGCAGACGCTGTTGTGTCAAGCGGTGGGCACGCTGGAGCTTGGAGACTTCATGGACAAGGATTTCGGGCATGATCGTGTTGGAGATACGGTGGTGTGCCGCGACTGGCAAAAGGTTTATACGACGTTGGATCAGAACCGTCAGGAGTGGACAGAATGGGCAAAGGAGTGGAATTGAAGACAAATAAACAATCTACCCAACGCAATAGTTGCACTGTTCGAGTTCACATGTTACCGTTGGACATGACGTGTATATACTAACCTTTCGTCCACTAGTCTAGGTCGGAGTCAGCCAGGCTGCCATGTACATACCAAGCACAGATCTAGGCGGTGTAGAATAACAAGAGTAAAGTTGGATGATAAGCCGGCAAATGAGACAATGCAATATGTTACGGTATCATCGAAAGACCTAACGTACTGCTCCTTTTTACAGCACTCGGGGCTTCACAAGCCTGCCATAATTTCATCAAGAAGGACGTAAAGTTGATCACATGGTCGAATGTTGCACCACGTGAATGGCTACAACGCGGATCAGTACCAACGCCAAAAAAAAAATAGAACATCCGATACGGGTGTCCAAGAGCTCACCGGGCATTGCATCCTTGATCTGTACCCACTCCACGAAGCAGTTGGAATCGCCACCTGACTCTGATGAGGGAAGGCAGCCGAGCTCGAACGAGAACACTTCGTCCATGGCGCAACTAAATTTCCTGTGCCACTGTACGATGCCGTTGCCAAGCGAAATGTGTCCTACTTTGGCGACGCGCAGAGGACGAGTGTTGTATGAGAGCAAAGAGGTGTCTAACGGAACCGTGGCGTTGACGCGATACAGACCAAGAGAACCAGTGTGGCCCACTTGACCATAAGCCTCCGGCAGGTCTACGTGGAGCTCGCATATTTCCATTCCGCAATCAATCGCACGGAACTGGATGATGGTCGACATCTTTGTGTTTTTCCGCGTCAGGGAAACCAGATGAAAGGTCAAGCGTGGACTCACGGTAGGCGTAACGCGCACTTTCCTATCATCAGGTGTGATAGTGCCATTGTGGACCATTTCTGTGGCAGAATCGTCTTGAAACACGGTATCCGGAGATGCAGCGTCCACTAAGCTAAGCAAGATAGGGTACGTGCTCAGTTGTCGATCAGTAGGGGGACCTGGCCGCGGTATGCCTTCGAACCCAATGCATTGGTTAGGTCTGCGGAGAAGGTGGATGTTTTGCCTCGTGACGAGCATGTCGGCCTGACCTGCCTCCTTGCCCAAAGTAAACACCACAGGGAAGGGGCTGAGCACGACGTTGACCAGCGTGCAGAGGATGACCACAACCAGTGTCCATGAAATCCCTCGCGCCTTGCGCTGCATGTCATCGAAAAAGGGATGAGACTGGGTACGGTGATTGGAGGTTTCAGAACTACCGTGGCCGTCGCCCAGTAGAGGAGAATAGTCTCTGGAACGCTTGGAAAACATAACGCAACCTCGACCAAACGACTGATAGTACAGATGAAAGAGCGGGTTAGTGAGGTTTGCGTCGCCCCTGTCATTCGGTCCTAGCCATCGACCCGCCAGAACGATCATATCGCTGCCGCCGCAGCGTGTTTTCCATCATTCATGGGCTCATTTCGGTTCGCCTATTGGGGAAGTCGGCGCGCCGTTTGCGAAGGTCTTCGAGCCCCTGGCCGCAGCGGTCATCACTTACGATGGGGAGATTGAGTGATCGAGAGTTCAGATAAACTTCAGAGTGCCCGAAAATGCGGCGTCTGTCCATGATGGTGATTCGGTTACGTAAGTGAGAGTGGATTCCTGAACCCCATTCGGTGCATTCTGACCCGATGACAAGGCACGGTGTTCATCGAACCTGAGCTTGCATCTCGCTTCGCTGCGGTCTGGATTTCCTAACACGAATTATCCAGACCCGATCCAACAGCAGATGTCGAAAGAAAAAGTTTGCGGGTTGCAGTACGGGGGAAGTTGTAAACACTCCGGGCTACTTAGATTCCAGTATCTAATATGTATACCGCCTGTGGTATTGAGTGCTAAGCACTCAGTATCATCTGCCTTTTGGCTTAGCGGCTGCGCGCGGCGGTCCGGTCGTTACAGAAGTCAGGCAAGCTATAAACATGTCATAGCAATAAAATGTTACCGCATGCAACAATGTAAACGATCCACGTCATGGTCGTCCATTTACGATGTCGATAGAGTTTGTCGCGATACCTGCGCTGGTGGCCCAAGGGAATCCAACGTTACAAGGATCTGGTTACATTTACAGTCAGAGTCGTGGTCATACTTTGTACTAGCCGCACAAAATGGGCTTGTCGCAGCACATTCTGAGAATCTTCTTCCAAAGACCGTCGTTAAACAGATTGCAGTTAAATACCTCCACTCTGCGGTGGCAGTCGGCCTCATACGATGGTCAGCCGCCCAGGTCATTACGCCGTATCTTTCCCCAAGGTCGGTGAACCTTCGTGGAATGCGCCAACCGTGCCCTTCGCCACGTCCCCAGTACTTGCCAGCGTCACCGAAGCGCCAGGCGAGGCGAAGCGCATTGAGCCGAACTCGAGAGTATCAGGCCGTCGACTTGGGCCCGTCATCACATAGGTCGCAGTATCCCCGGTCCATCCTTTACCCTGGGCCACCCGGAAGACGATGAGCAGCGTGGCAATGGTCTGTGTTGGCTCGTGGTAAGAACAGAGCTGGCAGTTATTTTGGAACGCGCCTCACCTGGAACTGGCCCAAAGATTGCAAGAACACTTGCGAGACTGCGTTGTTGATTCCAAACAAGACGAGGAAGGTGATGGAGACCGCAGAGTAGAGAGCAGCAGATTCGATGATCATGGCAGCAATGGACGTGTACTGCGACCCATATTTTGGTCCTAGTGCGGTGACGATGTTATACCTAAAGGTGAGCAACCGGAGCACGATGGCGATGGTGAGGATGATATTCAAGGCGAGAGACAGGCTGAGATACGGCAGCGTAAAATTGATGTTCTTTGTCACGTAGGGATTCGTGGTCGACACTTGAATCAAGAACATGACCCCTAACGCTGCATGCCCAAAGGGCATTAGGTTTTTCTGTGTCTGAGAATGGAATCGAGGATACTGACCTATGGAGCCTGCAAGCATCAGGCAGGGGAAGAGTATTACGATCCAAATAGGAGCTCGACATCTTTGGTAAATGACTTTGAAGCGCCATACCTGCTCTTGCGGTGAGCTATGAGTACAGCATGAAAGTCAACGCTCACTGACCACTAAAGCGTCGGACAACCAGTTTGACAGAACAAACGCCACATTGCCTGCATCGTCTATGGGGACGGAGAACATATTGTTCTCGAACGCACTCGGACCACCGGGATAGTTACGATCATCAATGAATGCCATCTGGGTGAATGCCGCAAGTGAGACCATGAAGAGAGTACAGAGGAGAAAGGAGACGGTCATGTAGATCAACAAAGGTAAGCGTTGCCTGAACTCCACTCGGTTTTTCTCGCGAACGAGCAAGTGGAAGGAGAATAAGTAGAGAGAGACGGTGATCCCATAGGCGATGGCGCTGATGATGGCGCCTTGCAGCCAGCATCGCTCGGAAAAGAGCGTCTGAGAGGACTCGTCTGGGACCCAACTCGAGTTGGTGGAGACCATGGGTGAAGAAGCGAGGAATGGACGAGGTACGCATTAAACTCTGGAGTCACCTGGTAATAAACGGCGGCGTTGGCTACATAAACCATTGCACCAAACATAGAGGTCTGATGGTATGTACTACCTTCCTTCCGTTGGTGAGGCGCTGAAACAGAACGCATTTAGCTCAGGCTTGGTCGCCTTGAATCCACGTCTGGAAAGGTGTGATATGATCGTGGTTAGACCGTTAGAGTATAGCGACTTTTAGCAAGTCACGTAAACGCCATTGCCTCTTTGTGAGACATGACCAGTGCCGCGCCACACAAAGAGCCGTACACCAACCGATTTGAAAATGAAGCCTACCATTTAGCTGTGTGAAGGCTTTGCCGAATGCAAACGACACCACTTCCGCCGACGCGTCTCATACGTGCCCGGTGTATGTTTCATCAATGTCCATTGCTTCTAATGCGTTTCCGGTTGTCAAACGAGGCACGACCGCATGGTGCTGAGCGCAGATTGGGTGCAGCACCTCAGGGTCGTCGAAGTAAACTCTTGCCACTGACATGCAGATGCGGAGTATCGGTTATGGTGACCGTCCGAGCCGAGGCGATGCCTCGCCCTCTCGTGCGACACTGCTAAGTCAAGGCATGGGACCACAAAATCCTGACATTCTCAAAGCCAAGAGATGCATGGCATGGTGTTTGCTATGCAAACTGTCCGATCTGTCAGCATCATTCAGTCTCAAAAGCCCGCTCCGTTGTGAATCCGCTCCACCTCGTCGTACAGCTTCGTCCAATCCCGACATACCGCGTCGTACCCTCGCACTGCGTTTCCCTCTGGCTTGACCATATGTTCTATTCGCGTGTTGAGGTTGCACTGCGTCGACTGGTGCAAGTAGTTCATGCAGTGCTTCGTGAGTGGCGAGGGCGGCTCGCGCGCACTGTAATTGTCACGCATAATCCCAAGACACTTGAGCTGGTGGAGAAGCGTGACCGTATACGTGACGGGTTTGCCCGTCCTGGGGTCGGGCAGGACGACGGTGTGCCCCCCAGGCGGAATGAGCGCGTCAAACTCGGCCTTGCCATCGTCCGACAGGAGGTTGTAGTGAGCGGTCTTGTCGACGCGGATCGCGACTGGCTCTCCAAACGAGACTGAGAGCGACAGGTCTGGAATTTAGATGTCAGAGCGGGTGCAGGAAGAATGCTTCGGGATATCCTTACCTTTGGACAAGCGTACTCTGCCACCAGATACCACAAGATTGAAGCATGAACACAAAATCAGGACGAGCGCGACGGTAAGCATGTTGTATCTGGAGTTTGAAGCAGCCATGGATTCAGAGAGTAATACTTGGGTGAGATGTGCAGGTGTCACTTGCGAAACGCGAATTAGAAAGGTACCCAGTAACGTAGGTCATCGATTCACCCACATCGGGATAACCTGTGCTGCGGCTCGATGAAAGATTATTAGATGCATCAAGAACCATCCCAATGAGATGGCCGAAGTTCCGCCTTGTTGGTCATAGCCTATGCAACGTGTGAAGACGCCAGATCCGAAAAATATTTCTCGAGTTCGTCCGACATCACTGGGTGATTAGCGGCGAATTCATTTGTATCAGTCCCTTCACGCGAATGCGTCACACTGGCAGATAGGAGGATCAATCCTTGATGCGGCCTACGGGCATTTCCTGACCGCAAATCTGGATAGTGCGACGCCCAAGAGGAGGTCAAGACGGGCTCGTGCCCATACTACCTTATACGAAACCGCCCCCCCACGCCCTGCTCACGCACGGCCCCACTCAGGACAAGCCATGTCTGAAACCACCGGCAAAATTGACTTCCATGTCGGTAACAACACCTACCAGACATGGTACAGGGTCTTTGGTGATCTCAACTCCGGCGTTCGGCCACTGGTCGTCCTTCAGGGCAGGCCCGGTTTCTCCCACCATTACGTCCTCCCCTTCAAAGATCTCTACCCGCCTCCGTATCCCAATCGTCTTCTACGATCAGGTCAGCATCGGCGAGTCCTCTCATGTCAAGGATGCCCCGAAAGAGTTCTGGACGCTCGATCTCTTCATGGACGAGCTCGACAACGTTCCCGAGTACCTTGGCATTCAGGGCGACTTTGGTCTCGCCTGACACTCGTGGGGTGGTATGCTGGCGGCGCACTACGCGAGCCAGACACCCAACCGGGCTCCGACGCCTCGTCCTTGCGAGCGCGGCGCCGTCCATGGCCCTGTGGGTAGAGGGCATGCGCTCGCTGTTGGCGAAGTCGCCCAAGGAACTGAGAGATGCGGTGGAGAAACACGAGAATGAGGGAACGACGGAGGATCCAGAGTATCAGGCGGTCATGAACGTGTTCTACACAAAGCACGTGTGCAAGCTCACCCCATGGCTCGAAGAGCTGCTCGCCTCCTTTGCATCTATGCAGGCAGACTATACGGTATACTCCACGATGTGAGTACCTCCCAACGTGTGCTTTCGCTTTCCATCGGGATGCTGACACTATGATGCAGGCTGGGTCCGTCAGAGTTTACGATCATCGGAACTTTGAAGGATTGGTCTTGTTTGGACAAGATTCATACCGTCCAGAACCAGACTCTTCTAACGAACGGGGTGGATGACGAAGCGTAAGACATTGTCTGGAGCCATTCCAAAGGAATATTCGGAACATGAATTGGGTGAAGTTCAAAAAGAGCAGTCGCTTGGCGAATTTCGAGGAACGTGATCATTATTTTGAGGTTGTTGGGAAGTGGCTGACGAAGGCATGAACATGGCTCAAGAACAGTAAAGGGGGGAGGAGAAAAATGAGAGCACCGCCGCGCTGTAATTCATGTAAAGTTGGAGATGAGTCTTACACGCATAAATATAAAAGTAGAAGGAAAAAAAACTTTCCGGTTTGATAAGAATGATTTCAGGTAGCTGTTTGGCTTACTCGCATTATACAAGTGTATGTTGTCGGGCGATAGACTGATACATATGAGAGTGAGCTCTGATAAGTGCATAGATAAGTGGAATTTTGATGACGAGAATGGACTGCACTTTTATAGAACTCCTGCGGATGACGCCATGGTTATTCTAGAGCTCATTGTCGATCCACGATGCGATTCTTTTCAGTGTTTGCCCCACCTTTGGCTCATGTCATGAGAATAGTGAATGATCATGTAGCACGTCCTCAGCCATGTAATAATATAAAATTGGTTCTGCCCCCCTTGCACATATCAGCGTCCTTGGAAGCTGGTCGAACCGCGCGTCGACGCAAGCATGCAACGACGTTGGGCTCACCCACGCATTCTTCTCCGCAAAAAGTCCGAAGGGGCCTGGGAATCCCATCTTGCTGTAGTTCACAGAGCGCGTCCGATTTGGCCCTGCGGTGCCTAGGTGACCCACCGAGAACCGGCTTCCAATGCGGTTCAGTGGGCCCTCGTGCGAGGGGCCCAGGTCCACCCAGGGCGAAAAGAGGAGCAGACCGCCTGGAATTTGCAGCAGCCTCAAGTCCGGATGGTAATTTGCATAGTATCTCAAATAGTGAATCATCGCCAACGCAAAATTCCCGCCTACAGAATCCCCTTGTGAGTTTGTCCTCGGGTAGCCGCCCTCGCCGGATTAACGATAGCGCGTGCCGGGTAGATGCGCCGGCGCACATTCGTGAACGACTGGCGCAAATGGCGGGTGTCCACTGTACGATCGTTGCCCTGGATAGCGCTTCGCCTTTATGAGCCGTGGAGAGCTGTGAAGGAGTGTGACGGATGCTTGCAGCGCATGCACGACATGGTGCACTTCACTATCCAACACACATGCATACACGTTGAAGGAGGGTAGGTATGTGGTGTGTGCAGGGTTAATCACCAAATGCCTAGAGACAATGCCGAGGTGGGACAGGACAAGGGACGACGTACTGGTACAGGACTTACCGACTCCGCTCGGCCATTACCGATCATCGTCTCCAGTTCAACTTGAACAAAACGCTGCCAGTTGCCGACGACGCCTTTGTCCCTATTGTGAGCCATGGTGTGCGTGCTGTACTCTCCGTTATCCCGCCGGAGAATGAATACTTGAATTTTCATTCGACCTTCGCAAACGCACCTCGTCTCGGACCGAGTAAAAATCATCCATATCACCCTAGATCTTCGCTCTTCTCTCTGCGTCGGATCACGCCCTTGTGCCTTCCTCCTGACCAGCCCCTCTCCACAGACGATAACGCGCATCCACAGCAACCCACGGTGACGTATGCACCAAGGGCTCTCGCCCTGTCAGGTCATACGGATTTGTGGTGCCTGATCAAAGAAAGAGTCCCGAGACGTGGCGCGATAACTTCGATCACTTGGGGCGCAATGCTGGGACGAGTGATAAAGACGCTTCAATTATCCCCCCATCGATCATGTCAAATACTCTACACATGCCATGAGTGTGTGAACGCTAGGGTATTTTTATACTGCGGGGTATATACGAACATTGGCCGCGAGCGCTCTACTCCTTGCGCGGGGCGTCGACAGGCAGAATACGGGGGGATACTGATAGGCAAAATTCAAGGAGTGCTAGCAACGTTGGCGGTAGTGATGACATCAACGTGGGTGTCGTGTTTCCCGGCTCAAGGCACGCAGTCGTAGTGTGAAGGTTGCATGAGTCGTTGGACGACACGAGTCATTCAGAGTCACATCGAAGTTCGCATGTAAGACCACGCGGTGTCACTTTCGCACATCCTCCCGTACACGATGGGCCTCGAGATTAGGGTGGCACAAGTAAGAGACAACGAGCTCTTTCTGCACGTCGACGCAACTTCGTTTGCAGGTGCAAGACAGCGAGGCGATGCAGCAGTGCTCCCTAGGCGTGTGTCCCGCCGAGACGCCCTCCATCGAGCGCTGTAAGATGCCGCTCGCGATGACCGCGATCCATGACTCTGTTCGCTGACTGCCACTAGTCATACAGGTCCTCTCATCCGCGCCCCGACTCTCGCACGTTGCGGTGAACGACAAGGGCGAGATCGTGGGACTCTGTCTGGTCAGATTGTGGGTCGCGAGACGGGATGCCAACCCTGCCTTGACGTTTGTTTCCTAGAACATCGGAGATCACGCATGCGACGCAAGCCCACGTGGGATCCCTTTTGGTGCGCGCGGAGTACCAAAGGCAAGGTGGTGGGCGTAAATTGCTCACAGCGTCTCGTATGGTACGCATCTACGACACCCTTCCCTCGCTGACAGAGATGGACGAGTGCACGCTGCGCGAACGGAATTCAACATCTCCAAAGTCACTCTGCATGTCAGACGGTCAAACGAACCGGCGATCCGACTGTACAAGTCGCTCAAGTTCTACACGACGCGAATGAGACCTAGATATTGTGAGTGTGTCCACGTCTGACGCGGAAAAGTCAATGAACCATGATATGTAGACGATGACGGGGAGGACGCGTGGGCTATGAATGTGCTGCTCAACGATGACGGGAACGCTTGATGTCGCATGCATACACTCTGTCGCGAACATGACATAAAGGTTGATCATCGGGATCGTGTTGAACGCGAATGCGAATCATATTACATGAGCAACATGCTCAAACCTCCAACCTTTTTTTTTTCTCTTGGCGTGGTATACCCAGTGTAGTGGCGAGGAGGGCCAAAGTGGCTTGAAGTGACAGCTCGGGGCGCAGAGTGCAGTCCCAGGTCGTACATGCATAGTATTCGGATGTCAGTCTATAATCCTCACCCTACCTACCTTCGGTGTCGTCATAGGCATTGCGGGGCCTCCCCCCTCCCTCACCACCAGCCACGTCTCAGAGCGCGCGAACTCGCGAGGCGAGGCTTCGTTTGGCAGCCCTCCGAAACAGTAGTGCCCCGACCAGACAGCTGACCTAGGGTTCTGCTACTAATAATGAATGCCATGGACCCGAGTTGTTGTGAGCGATCCAGCATGAATCGATAGGAGATGGAGCGATGACGAAATGGGGGGGTCATCGTGGCACGGTGGCGCTTTGAGCTCAGGGCGATGAGCAGCTGTGCTCGCAACGGCGTGTGCATCTCACCTCGCTCGGAAGCTTGAGCCGTGGCAGGATTCCTTTGCTGATCTTAACCATGACGTCGACCCCGTCTCGCCTCTTAAACAGATGGAGCACAATCAACACCGCCTGGCATGAAGTGTGGGTATTATCGAAATCGCGCAGGCTAACAAGGACGTCCGGGACGACATATCTTAAACTCGGCCACAGCAAAGTGCACACCCAGACCTGTCCATGATCCGCGAATGAGAACGGGGTATTCGTAGCCCTGGACTTGGCGGGTATCTTGCTCTAGCTATCCGCGTTCTCGGCACAAATTGCGCCAGAGGTGAATGGACTCGATCGGGATGGCGATCAGGCTCCCCTCGGCGATCTCTAGGTCGTCGACGATGGCGCCGGACGCGGTGCGAACGGGCTTGCAGCATAGTTGGTCCGCCCGCCCGCCCATGCCAACACCGCTGTCGTCGTTGCCCATAGGGTGGTAATGGTGGTGGCAGGCCTGCCCTCTTCATGCCGAAATCGTCGCCCTCGTCGCGCCGTGGCATTGGCCAGCGATGTGCCATTGTCGTGTTCCTGCGGAGGATGTAGTGGTGGTACTGCGCATGCATGCACGCGCTGGCGTAGTGGTAGTGGAAAGCAACATGACTCACGTGACGTTTGCGTTTGAAAAATTCTTCCAAGTTCGAAAGTATCAGGAATTAAAAAACGTACACTTTATTATAGTCTTTATCCTAATGCGATTGGGGGCCGGCTGTGAGAGCTGTGCTGTGACTGTGAGCCGGCTGTTCGTGCTGGCCGCGCATCGGCTGTGACGAAATCCAGATTGTTGCACTGTCGGGGACTGTATTACTGTATGTATGTAAGTGTGACATGATGTGACATGCTGTAGTTACAGTCAACTCCCTCTTATCCCATACCCCAGATATCCCATACTCCCTCCTAACCCATAGCTTTTTGGATTTCCCAACTCGGTTTGCAGTAATTTCACATACTTATCCCATATCCCATACCCCATACCCATTTTC